>JANHGC010003399.1:97946-109410 GCA_027560395.1 Boaedon fuliginosus
GGGGGAGCTAACTGTCCCACTGTTGCTGTGGCCCTCTGAAAACCAGATTATTCTGTCTTTTCCTTCCTTCCTTCCTTCCTTCCTTCCTTCCTTCCTTCCTTCCGTCCTTCCTTCCTTCCTTCCCTCCCTCCCTCCCTCCCTCCCTCCCTTCCCATCTTGTTAATTTTAAACTAATTGAATGTTATTATTTTTTTTTAAAGTTTTTATTGGTTTTTAATTATTGTAAGCCACCTAGAGTCTCTTCCAGGTGAGATAGGTGGAATATAAGTTAAATAAATATAAATGAATTAATTCCACTAGTTTTCCAATGCTTCCTGAAATATGTAACAAGGACTTTCGTTTTTAGGATTGAGTCAAGATACAAACAGAGACTTCTACAATTGCGATGCAAGGCCAGCTGCTTCTGGACCTGTTATCATAACATTATGTATGCTTGAACGGTACATTTTTTATTATGGTCTCTGACCAGTGTTAGAAGTAAGAAAAAGAAAATAGATTGCTATAGAAAAATTATTATCAAGAAATTATTAACGAAACAATAGAACAATATGTTTAAGTCAAACTTCTGACAAATGTAGAGCTTGGTAACCTGGAATGGGAATGTAGAGGTGATATTCCTTAAAAATAATGGCAATAATTTCTATCAATGTGACTTTTAAATTTTGAAATAATAAGGGAAAGCAAAATGCAGAACTTCTATCAAAAAGCTGTGATGCTGCTTTTGTTATTTTGAGGAAAGCATTGGATTCTGCAAATGTCTTTTTCTATAAGTTAATATAGTAATCAGTTTGGAGAAAAAACAACTCAGGTTGAAAATCTATATCTATAAAAGAGAAGTGTTTGTTTGTATGTGCTCTATACAAACTTGCAGTTCTCCACCAATCTATCTCAAACTTGACAGATAGATTGATAAGCATATCACTGTCAGGGTCACCAAAGGGTAGAGGGCCTTTTTGCCCCCCTTTTTGGGGCACACAGAGGACACTCTTAATGAACAAGCAGCAACTCTTTACTGAGCATGTGCAGTTTTACCTCTCTCTACTGAGCGTATGCAGTTTTCAAACTGACTGAGGCACCATATTCAAACCGTGGTGCCATGTTTTATACATATAAATTCCAGATTTGCCCCAGCAGCGATGGGCCCAAGACAGACAGAGCAGCCCACCCCGCTAAGTAAGGTCGCCTACGATGTTGGAGGGGATGCTGGGGGATTAAGAAGGCCTGCAAATGGCTACGGCCCAGTGCCCCTGTCAAGCCCTGGCTGCCTTTCCTCAGAGCAGGCCTGGCCAGAGCAGAGATGTGGGACGGGGTGCCGGGGGCTTCAGAAGGCCCACAAATGCTGTGGCACAAATATACTTCTTAAAAAAAAAAAACCTCGAGCAAGGACAGGTAATCAGCTTGTATACTAAAAGACAGAAGTTAAATAACTGTCCAGAGTTTCATATAAGATGGACAGCTATAGAAATGTTTTAAATAATTTCTGCAGAAAAGCAACCAGAGAAGAAATATATAAGAGAGCTAGGGAAGAAACCTATTCATACAAAGGGAAGGAGATAAATATCCTGAGACAACTACCCAGGAGAGTAAGGGAGCAGAGAGTAAGATACAGTTTTCTAACTAGTGAATTGAAAAAATATAAAATTCCATATAGATGGCTACTCCCAGAAGGGCTCTCACTGACGTGGCAGGAGAAGAGAGTAAGGATTGATAATCTTAGAGAGGCGAGAGAATTCCAAGAGCTACATTTTAAGATTCAGAATGAACGCGAAAGTGGAAATGAAGCAGAAGTCGAAAGTGGAAGCCAAGAAGATTTGCTGTTGGATGAGGCAGACACAGGAGAAATAAGACGAAAGAACAGAAGAGAAGTGCCACAATCTAAAGAACCAAGAGGATCAAGACAAACAAGAAACACTAATCCTAGTTATAAATAAATAAAAAATGGAGGAAAAAACTACGCTCTTTTCATTAAACATCAATGGCTTAAATGCGCCAAAAAAAAGAAACCTGATATTAATGAAACTAAGTAGACTGGAGGCGGATATAGTGTGTATTCAGGAAACCCATATTAGACAACAAAATATAAAACTATTGAAATTCCCCAGGCTAGGAGAAGTACTCACAGCTTCAGCGCAACAAAAAAAAAGGGGTATAGCACTGTATTGTAAAAAAAAATTAAACCCTAAGTTGGTGTTTGCAGACCAAGAAGGAAGAATCCTTATGACAGAAGTAAAAATAGGTTCAAAAGAAATATTGATTGTAGTAATATATGCACCAAATTATAATCAAAAAGAATACTATGAAATGTTACATGAAAAAATTGGGGAAATAGGGTACGAACACATATGCATGGTAGGGGATTTTAATGCGATTGTAGACCCGGAAAAAGACCACAAATCGCCAAAGCAGAAAAATAAAAATGAAACTAAAAATAATAGAAAGACGCTACCACATACCTTCATAAATTTAACAAAAGAATTTGGATTAGGAGACATTTGGAGAGAAAGAAACAGGGAAAAAAAGGAATTCACTTTCTATTCGAACAGGCATAAGTCGTGGTCAAGATTAGATATGGTGTGGGTAACAAAAGAAATAAAATTAGATATAGAAGAGGTGGAAATAGCAACTAATGCATGGGCAGACCACAACCCACTTAAAGTTACCTGGAGAAGGAAAAAGAAAGTAAGCCGGTGGACTATGAAGACGGAATTATTAAAAGAGAAGGATTTGATACAAAAAATGGAGAAAGAGATTGATTGGTTTTTCAAATTAAATAAGAAGGAAGATACGTCACAACAAAACAACTGGGATACGGTAAAGGCATATATAAGAGGAATTACTATAGGATGTAATGCAAAAAAGGGAAGGGAAAAACAGGCAGAAAAAACAAAATTGCAGGATCAAATCGGGATGCTAGAAAAAGTATTACAAAAAGACCCAGGAGAGATAAAAAAAAGGGAGGAAAGGGATTTAGCGAGACATAAACTTAAGCTTATAGAACAAGAGGAATTGGCAAAGAAAATGAAAACAACAAAACAAAATTTCTTTGAAAATGCCAATAAAACAGGTAGATGGCTGGCACAAAAAATTAGGAAAGAAAGAGACCAAAAGAAAATAGAGTATCTAGAAAGTGAACAGGGGGAAATAAAACATAGTAATGAAGATAAAAAAGAAATAGCAAGAAATTTTTTCACCAAATTATATGCGCAAGAAAATATAATAAAAAAGGAAGTAGAGAAGTATATGAGGGAGGTAGAAATGCCAGAAATAGTAGAGGAAGATAGAGAAATGTTAAATAAGGAAGTTACACTAGTAGAATTGCAAAAAGCTATCGCAAAACAAAAGAATAATAAAACTCCGGGACCAGACGGGATACCGGTTGAGCTATATAAAAACATAAAAGGAAAACTAATAGAACAACTATTAGAAACAATAAATGAGGTTTTTGAGAAGGGTGAGATTCCAAACTCTTGGAGAGAGGCCTACATCACACTTATAGCGAAAGAAAAAACAGAACGACAGAGAATACAAAATTACAGACCTATATCTTTATTAAATTTGGATTATAAAATATTTGCAACTATTTTAGCAGAGAGATTGAAACCGATACTAAAGAAAATGATACATGCTGATCAAAACGGCTTCCTCCCGGAAAGGCAAATTAAAAATAATCTAAGAATAATTCTAGACTCCTTGGAATATTGCGAAGCAGACCCTAGTAAGCAAATAGCATTTATGTTTGTAGACGCACAAAAGGCATTCGACAATGTGAATTGGGGACTAATGAAAGAACAAATAAAAAGTATGAAAATGGGCGAAAAATTTGAGAGAGTAATTCAAGCAGTATATCACGACCAGCATGCAAGAATAATAGTAAATGGGGAATTAACCAAACCTTTTGGGATCCAAAAAGGTACGAGACAGGGATGCCCCCTCTCCCCTCTCTTATTTATAACAAATATTGAAGTGCTGTTAAGAACGATAAGAGAAGATCAAGAGATTAGGGGATTAAAGGTTAAAAAAGAGGAATACAAAGTGCAGGCTTTCGCCGATGATTTGGTATTTATACTAGAAGATCCAATAAATTCGGGAGAAAAACTGATAAAAAAAATTGAAGAATTTGGAAAAGTAGCGGGTTTGAAGATTAATAAAGATAAAACTAAAATAATAACAAAAAACATATCTAATAAGAAGGGGAAAGAACTAGAAGAGAAATTGGGAATAAAGATATGCAAAAAAGTTAAATATTTAGGGGTATGGTTAACGGCTAAATGTATTTCGATAAAACAAGACAACTATGACAAATTACTACAACAAACCAAAATAGAATTAGAAAATTGGGGAAAATTAAATTTGTCATTAATGGGGAGAATCGCTGCCATTAAAATGAACATCATTCCAAAATTTAATTTTTTATTCCAAAATATTCCGATATATTTAAATCAAAAATTTCTTAACGAATTAGACAAAGTGATTAGAGAATTTATCTGGCAAAAGAAAAAAGCACGGATGAGAAGAGAGTTACAATACGAAAGGAAAGAAAAGGGAGGTTTAGGTATACCCAAATGGCAAATATATTACCAGGCAGCGGCGTTAGCGTGGATAAGAGAATGGATACTTTTGGAAAACACGAGGATATTAACATTAGAGGGTTTTGACCTGGAGAGAAGGTGGCATGCGTATCTTTGGACCATAAAAGGCACACAAAAACATTTCAAAAGACATAAAATAAGAAAGGCTTTAATGGAAGTCTGGGAGAAACTAAAACCAAAAGTATATAAAAAAATTCCGAGATGGCTATCTACAATGGAGGCTATTATTTATCCAAATGTTCTGAATCCCAAAAAAAGGCTAACATATAGCAAAATATTAGATTCCAAAAATGAACTAAAAACAAGACAGGAACTAGACTTAGATTGGTGGAGCTATTTGCAAATCCAATCGAGATACAAAATAGATAAAAAAACACCCGGGATTTATAAAGAGCTACAGATTTTAGACAAAATTATAATAGGAAGGGAGAAAGGATTAATTAGTAAAGTGTATAAATTCCTATTAGAGATAGAAATGGAGAACCCACCAATCTTAGGAAAATTGACAGCATGGGAAAAGAACATTGGACATAAAATAGATTATGAAAACTGGCAACATAATTGGATGACAAACTATAAAAAGACGTTAGCAACACCATACAGGGAAAATGCATATAAAATGTTATACAGATGGCACTTTACCCCAGTAAAATTGGCAAAGATATATTCAAATGCAACAACTAACTGTTGGAAATGTAATTATGTAGAGGGCACATACTATCATTTATGGTGGACGTGCCCAAAAGCCAAAAAATACTGGGGTAAAGTGAGAAATTTGGTTTGCAACGTATTAGGTAAAGAAATACAAAGTAGCCCAGAATTTTTCTTATTAGGAATCCCGCCGGACAATATTAAAAAGGAAGAAAAATATATACTGATACACATGTTAACCGCCGCCAGAATATTACGCACAGAAATGGAAAACGAGCGATACTCCATCAGAAGAAAAATTGAAAAGTAAAATTCTTGAATGTGCTGAAATGGACCGATTGACAATGCTTTTGAAGGATAAGGAAGATTCGAACTATTACAAAGTGTGGGAAAGATGGTATAATTGGATAGACAAAAAGAAATAAAAAATACGGAGAAAAGAATTGATTCCAAAACAATGAAGATAACAAGATCAAGTACATACATACATATATATATACACATATAGATATGTCATATACATATAGAATGTAGATAATTAGACAAAATAGAATTAAATATATGAGAAGTAGGAAATAGAAAGAATGAAATGGAAAAGAACACTGTCAAAATGGGAAAGAAAGGAAATAGAAACTTAAATCACTCTCTTTTAATGTTATGTTTTAGATTAGGGTGTGTGTTTTTTGATGTTTGTATTTGTTAGTCTAAATGTTGATTTTGTAATGTTATGGTTTTAAAAATTTTGTACAATAAAAATTTTCTAAAAAAAAAAAAAGGTTGACTCAGTGTTCCATCCTTCTGAGGTCAGTAAACTAGGACTCAGATTGTTGGGGTCAATATACTGGCACTTAGAGAGGGCTGTAAAGCATTATGAAATAGTGTAGAAGCATATGCTTATACTATTGCTATACACCCGATCCCAGCCCACAGCAAAATCCTACTTGTAATGTAAAAGGAAAAGAGATGGATATCCAGTTTTCCAAATATCCCCTTCTCATTATAGTCCCTTTGCTATACCTTAAAAGATTATGAAACCAACTCTCAATCGTTAATTTACTGAGTATAGAAAATATGACAGCTAACAGATAAATGTTTTGCTCCTTCTCTTTGCTTATGAAGGCAAGCCATGGATTGTTTTCTGAAATAGGCATGCGTTTTTGAAAGGGCCTAAGAAGTTATGGCTGGATCATTACAGATAGTCCTTCACTTCTGACAACTGAGCCCAAAATCTCTCCTGCTATGAGTTTTCCCCCATTTTATGACCTTGCCACAGTTGACTTTGCTTGTCAGGGGGTCGCAAAAGGTGATAACATGACCCTGGGACACTGCAACATCATAAATACATGCAAATTGCCAAGTGTCCGGATTTAGCTGCAACAACCAATCGTAAGTAACTTTTTTCAGTGTCATTGTAACTTTGAATGGTTACTAAAATGAATAGTTCTAAGTTGACGACTACTTGTATATAATGTTCATCTTTTGTACACCACAATCTCAGATGGTTTTCTATAATTACTGAAATAAAAAAGACATAATTTGATTAAAGTCTCTTAAGCAAGAAGAAATCACGGAGAATTTTAATATAATTCAATAGAGAATTAAGCACAGAAATGTAATTACTAAAACTAGAGTGTGTAATGCTTCCAAGCAAATTCTTTCCATATAAACTTTCTTGCAACTATTAGCATTGTATATCCCACAATTTGTAGTGAAATGAATGAATTTGCATGGACTTTGGAAGCATGTATAAAACAGGCATTGCCTCAGAGATCTTTGTACAACCTTCATGATAGCCTTCTTCAAAATGATGCTTTTCAAATGTTTTAAAACACAATTTCCTATGTAACAATATGGGGGTTTTAATTAAAAGTAGGGAGGGTCTAATACAGTATTTATGTACACAATGTATATCCCATAATTTTTTATTGTTGAAAACCATCAAAGTTAAGAGAGACTACTTTAGAACAATCTATAAAACAGACTGCCAACTTTTTAAACTGGTTTTCTGCACTTTTTAGTAGCTGGTTGCCTTGCTCATATGACCACACATCATTTGTCAAAAGAGAGCCATTGCTTCTTAGCATCTGAAAATAAACGTTGATAAAGAAAGAAATCTGAAAAAAAAAACGGTGTTCTTCTGTTTTGGGCATTGAATTTGGAGAACCCAGAGGATTTTATTACCCCACTGCAAATTTCCAATGTTTCCCTGTGTTCTTCCAGTCTTCTTAAAAACCAGATGAACATTTGTGAACCATTTTCATAACTTTGAAGAAAACTGTAGTGCCAGAAGGTTAAGTAAGATTGTGCTGTTTACAAGAGGAATTTGTGATGCATTCAATGCAATCTTGCTTTTTCATATTTCTCACTCTCTCCCATATTCATAGTTGATTGACCTTCCGAACAACCAATCAAATGCAGCAAAGTTCTTTTTCCTATCGTGTTCCAAATATTTTACATCTATTGCATTTTTGTTTTATAGTTATAGTGCAACTGCATAAACTAAAAAAAAAACTTGCTTGCTTTGGATTAATCCACCCTTGAAAATGTTCTACTTCTTTCTTATAAAAGTGCCCCCAGCCTCTGTCTGCAGCTTCTGAGTTCAGAAAGTACTGTACAGTAATTTATTGTAGAACTGCAATCATGAAAATAATGACAGAAAAAAATATGAATGACAAATAACTCATACAAACCAACAGTAGGAAACAACAGCAATCCATAAATAAGGTGATGAAAATTGTTTCAATTAAACCTGTTGGTATGAAAAAAATCAACTTTGGGGTATTTTGCACCTCCCCTCCCCGCTGCCTACTCTTTTCGCCAAATATAATATAATGCATGCTTCCATGCCTTGCATGTCTAAATGTTAGGCATGTATACTGAAGTCTTAAAGGGCTTCATGTATCTGTATAGTAGTTTCTTTTTCAGACATTTGGCTTTATGCCCAAGGACTTGGCATTATTAAGGGTAAGTGTTTAGCTAAAATATCCATACCAAGAGTGCAAATAATTAGATTCATTCACTTAATTAGTTTCTCACACAGAAGTTTTTCCTAAGTGATGATGAGAAGAACACACAAGATGAAATCATGTAACAGTTCAAGCATGATTTTTCCACTTTTAATTTTACTATAGCAATAATTTCCCTTTGAATGCCTTACACAAGTCTCTTCCTTCCACCAATGCATTAAGTCAGAAAAATGCATTCAGAGACCACAGACCTCAGAGACCCCCCAAAAGCTGCCACAAAACTGTAATTGTTAAATAAAATTGAAAATGTGAGATAATTCTGCCTTTAATTAAGCATAACATTAATCAAATTATATGTGAATTAAATTGAATCAAATTTCTTTTTTGCCTAGCCTTGGTTGCCCCTTGGGAGCTATTTAAAGGCTGAATCTGGCTCATGGACTGAAAAAATATTCCTCAGCTGATTTCTTTTGTTTTAACCATATTTTGCTGAATGAATGATTCATGAGCAAATGGTTCATACGCAAAGCCACAAACCGTTGCTTACAACCAACCAAATCCAAACAACCATGTCATGGTCCTCAACCTGATTTATGAACCTGAAGCTTTTTGGGGCAAAGATGGCATTATTGCTACTAGTTACCATGAAGAACTCCATCATTTCCTTCCTAACCAGCCAGGAGGACCAGTGTCAGTATTAGAAACAAGGATTTGCATTTAAATTTTTGGCCATTCATACCAAAAACCTGCTTCTGGTCACCTTTAAATTTTTCCAGCATTTAGGGAAGAAAACCCTAGAAAGCTTTCTAAAATTTCACTCCAATATGCTATACATATGGATTTGGAGAACGGCAGATGTGGAGTCTAAGGCCACTGCTTTGTGCATTGACTCAAGGCTCTACTTTCTTGCCACTCCTATTTAACATCTCCTCGAAGCCTCTGGGCAAGCATCATTTGTCTGCATGGCATGTAGTACCATCAATATGCTGCTTTTACTGTCCTACATCTTTATGCTGGGTCAAGCAAGTGCTGCTGCTGAGGTCCTTTCCCAATACCCGGAGGTCATGGGGGTCTAGATGACAGGGAATAGGCTTAATCAAAACTTTGGCAAACCTGAGTGGTTGTTGGTTTTAAGGTCCCCTGGCTCTAACTATTTTTCACCTTTAACTGTGCCTTGGCCAGTCAGAATCAGTCTGCAATTTAGGGGGACTGCTGGACTCACAGCTCCTTTTCAAAGAGTAGGTGACAGCTATAGCTAAAGGACCTTCACATTTGTGAGCTGGAGGCGGTGACCCCCCATCATCCCCCGTCTGCTTCTTGCCTCAGCTGCAAGAGCAGCGGTAGCAGGAGGGTGGCGGTGGCAATTGCTGGCAATCGGCTTGCGAGCAGAAGGCTGGCTGGGTGCGATTGTGGGGAAAACCAGTGCTGCCACCCCAGCCTTCTCAGGTGGGGCTGAAAGAGTTGCTTTGGCAGTGGAGGAGGCGCCTTGGGTGCCGGCTGGCTTTGGTGCTTCTTTGACTACCTCCCATCCATCCCGGCTGACCCCCAGCCCCAGGGCTGCGAGCGCCTCTGCCCGTAATGGTATGGCTTTTCGGGAGCAGCCTCTGAGGCCATTCCACGTGGATGGCAGTTCCCGCTGCTGCAGCTCGGGAGGAAAAGCGGGAGAGGAAGTGCTGTGAGAGAGCCCATTCCTCTTTTTCTTCTCCTCCCGGGTTCAGCTCATCGAGCTTGGCAGGTGACCAGGAGTGGCAGGTGGGTGGCGCAGAGCAGCCTCCACGAGGCCACTCTGGGTGGATTATAATAATACCTCCCCCAAAATAGGGCCAAGCCCAATATTTGGGGTTCAAAAGAAAATAAGACTCTGTCACGATAATGCCTTAATTTTTTTGACTTACCATTTCTTACTTCTTCAATTCTTCACCTGACAACAGTGAAGATACCAATACAAAATAAATAGGACTAGGTATTGTAAGATTTATAATTTCGTTAAAGTTGTTGAAATATTTTTCCCTTTCCTTAATTTATAAATTGACTATATATAGTTTTAATATAAGTACAAAGCTTTTCTTATCAATTTCTCATCCATACATTTTGCGGGTATTTACAGAGAGAGGAAAAACTTTGATTCAGAAGAAGCCCACTATGTACCCCGATTGGAAATCTTCCTTTGATGCCCACATCTATGAAGGACGTGTGATTCAGATTGTTCTCATGAAGGCTGCAGAAGAACCATTGTCTGAAGTGACAGTAGGAGTATCTGTTTTGGCTGAAAGATGTAAAAAAGGCAATGGAAAAGCAGAGTTTTGGGTGTGTGTTAATTTATGAGATCAATTACTTTTTTCATTATTTACCTTGGACCAAAAGTAGTTCAAAAGTAGGACATCCAAAAGACATCTTGCTTCCAGTAAACTTACTTATTTACTTCATAGAGCCTTCAGAGACAACTGGAGATAGTAATTTCTTTGTGATGTGATCTTCTGTAGGTAATTTCCTTCTTGGACCTGATATTTATGTTACTAAGGCTTAGATACCAGTTTGATTCAGAGAACGTTTTGTGGAATACCTTTCCTTTTATAACATAATGGTATTTTATTATACCTGTCTCAGAAAACTCCAACCAAATTTGGAAGGTTTCTAAAAATGATAGAAATGTCAGGGGTATAATTGTACTTCTAGAGAACTCCTATGAATGTCCACTGATATCCACTGTCTCATCTGTTTAATATATAGACAAATAATTTCCGACTTCTTTAATTTATTCATTTATTGCTTCTTATGAAAAAAAAACCAGAAAACCCTTCTTTTCTTTTTCTTTTCTTTTCTTTTTTTAAAGAAGCACCTTCTGTGTGTTTTTTATTTATTTATTCCCTTCTAAGTACATAGCAGAAAGGAAATGCTTCAGCTGAAAATAACACTTTTAATAGTACATACATTATATATTTGCATCAGAAGTTGGCAGCGGGCTTAAAAGCATCATCCTTTCCCCTATTCTAGAATGCTCCTGGACCCATAGAAACTGAAGGTGTTATTCAGCAGAAAGGACATTGTGGAGGGTCTGCTAGTTCTTTGCCAGCTATCATTAAAAGGGAAAGAAAAGTCCTTTGCTTTGGGAAATTGGAAGGATTATGATTGGGTTGTAGGAGTTACAGCCAAGGCATTCAGGAACCAGAGGCAAACCTGCAGTGCATCCCTTTGTTCAGTCTATACATTTCTAGAGTTATATGAACACCCTGATTATTCATCAGTCCCTAATTAATA
>JANHGC010003399.1:138289-158180 GCA_027560395.1 Boaedon fuliginosus
AAGAAGAAGAAGAAGAAGAAGAAGAAGAAGAAGAAGAAGAAGAAGAAGAAGAAGAAGAAGAAGAAGAAGAAAATAATGTGATATTTGTTGCCTTTATATCCAGCTACAGAGCTCACAGAGTGTGTGGTCCAAGAACAAACTTATTTATTTGATTCATATCCATCCTTTCCATCAGGAGTTCAAGGCATCACATCTAGTGTTTCCTCTCCTTCCATGACAACAAAGATGAGAGTAAGTTGAGCTGAGACAGAATCGCCAAGTGAGTTTCCATGGTTGAAGGTGGATTTCAGTTTTGGTCATTCCACTCTTAGTTCATCATATGAACCATTATTCCATACAGTAGCTCTTTTATTCCATATGCAGGACTGGCATTTGTGGGGAATTATATCTTCCACTGTACCTGAGGTGGTACAGATTTGTTTGTTTGTTTATTTAAAAAATAATTGGCCACCCATCTTACTGTAGGGCAACTCTGGGCAGCTTACAGACATAAAAATATGTCTATACATATACATTAAAACATAAATAAATTAAAATCAAACACTAAAATCTAAGGACACATCAGGAGGGCAGGGATGGAGTAGAGGGGGGTGGGATTTGTTGATACTTGATCAAATACCCCCCTCCACTGTGCTGTTCCACTATTGGGGCTCCAAGTGGCAGATCCATGTCTTTAGGCACTTACAAAGGGATAGGAGTGTTGGAGCCAACCTCACATCAGAAGGCAAGATGTTGCAGAGCAGGAGTCTCCAATCTTGACAACTTTAAGACTTGTGAACTTCAACTCCCAGAATTCCTCAGCCAGCTAGCTGAGGAATCCTGGGAGTTGAAGTCCACAAGTCTTAAAGTTGCCAAGGTTGGAGACCCCTGTTCCAGAGAGCAGGAGCACCTGCAGAGAAAGCCCTCTTCCTGGACTCTGCCAACTGGAATAATCTGGGTGATGGGATCCACACAAAGCCTCCTCTGCTGGCATGGGTGGGATGGTCTGATCCCAGTGGGGTGAGATAGTCCCTCATGTAACCTGCTGGACCCATGCCATGAAGGTGATCACCAGCACCATGAATTGCACCTGGAAGCAGCCTGGCAACCAGTGCAGCTAGTGGAGCAGTGGTGTTACCGGATCCATTTTTAAGGGCAGAGGGTTGTAGGAGGCCGTCACAGGCAAAAATGGAGCTCAGAAATCCATTTTCACTGGGAGAGCACTCAGGCCACCACAGGCACCCCAACATGAGTGATGCTGAGCTGGCCACGCTCACCCCGGCCATGCCCACTCTGGCCCCTGAGGTCAAACATAACCTTGATGCATCCTGTAATGAAATTGAGTTTGACACCCCTGTTTTAGACCAAGGATATCCAACCTTGGCAACTTTAAGACTTGTGGTCTTCACCCTACTGGCTGGGGAATTCTGGGAGTTGAAGTCCACAAGTTTTCAGTTGCCAAGATTGGACACCCCTGCTCTAGAGAGAAATCTGACAGCAACACAAGGCATATAGATTATGCTCATAATCTGGGCCATCTGCACTAACAGAGATGAAGCTCTGAATTCTGGCTGGGGGAATTCTGGGAGTTGAAGTCCACAGGTCTTAAAATTGCCAAAGTTGGACACCTTGCTTTAGGCTAATGTTTTCAGAGTTCCCTGCCAGCATGCCTCAAACTGCTTTGTCATAGCCGTGCTAACTGGGGAGTCGGAAGTGGTCATCCAACAGCTGGAGAACTTGAGCCTGGCACCAGTTTGAGAAAACAGAATTGTAGCCTGAAAATGTGTTTATCAAAACTATTAAATCTTGTTGAAATGATAAAGATTAAAAAAATGACAGCTGCTTCTTATGTCATCTATGTACTTTCTTGATCCCTTGCAACTACCTGAATTCCAGTTATTAACTTCATGCACATGTTTTAAAACAATTCAGACTAGTGCTATATTAAGAGGCAAAGCTATTTGAAAAGCTCGTCAAAAATTCAAGCTGTCAACAATTATTCTGTAATGTAATTGCCTTATAATGTTTATTATGATCTTTATTTTCTATTAAAAGTCTCCTTAATTTTGTAACACTGGAAATAGTGATGATGTGGAAAAGACACAGAAACTCCATTCTAAACAAAGCCTTTCAGAATAAATAAGCATTTCAGAATAAGGAAAAAAAAAATTGGAACTAAGTAGTAGTTTCCCAAGAGGACTGTCAATACCCATCATTTTTGTCTTATTTGGAGACCTCCAGATATGAAAAAAAGAGACATTGTCCTATTGATTGAATTAACAAGGAAATTTCTTAGCTGCAGAATTCTGGTGCCATTTATACATTAACAGCATAATGAGTGTTGTTTATTAAGTTTCACAATGCTGATCACATCCCACTTGCACATGCAGTATAGACAGTTGGGCCTAAACTATCCTCAGAGGCTGAGCTGTAGATGCTCTGTTAATGAACTAGTTGTATCTCCCTTTTCTCACTGCCTTTTTCAGTCTCTGAGTTGCAAATTTTGACTCTTCCCTCATATAGAGAATTTGCTTAAACCAGGGGTCTCCAAGTTCGGCAACTTTAAGCCTGGCGGACTTCAACTCCCAGAATTTGCTGGAAGTGGGAATTGCTGGCTGGGGATGAATTCTGGGAGTTGAAGTGCACCAGGCTTAAAGTTGCCAAGGTTGGAGACCCCTGGCTTAAACCCCTCCTCTGAAGTATCACCTATTATTGTTTAAAACAAAAACATGGTAGATCAGAAGGTAGGAATAATCAGTCATCATCATCATCATCATCACCTCACAGGGATCAGGCTCTGCACAACTGCCTCAATTTTTCTGTTGGTTGGCCTTCTCTTTCTCCCTGACTTATAAATAAATGGTCATCAATCTTTTTTGTCTAGCGTTATAAAACACCACCCCCAATTCATTCTGAAGATTTTTATTCAAGAAAGCTTTTCTTTCGCTGCTAAATTCTTCATCGGCAATTGGATGAACACAGGGGTGGGCTCCAAAATTTTTAGCAACGGGTTCTCTGCCCAGTTGCTGGGTGGATGTGGCCTAGTCATCCTTCTGCACCACGGGGGGGGGGGGACATTTTTGCCCTCCCGGGGCTCCAGAGGCTTTCCTCCGGCCTCCAGGAGGGCGAAAACAGCCTTCCCCAGGCTCCGGAGAATCTCTGGAGGACAGAAATTGGTCCGTTTTTGGACTTCCAGTACTTCTGGGAGGCCTGTTGTTTGCCCTCCCTAAGCCTCTGCGTGGGCGCTGTATTTACCTGGCATCCAAAATGTGGAGACTCCTGGGAGGGGAGGGGCATGGTGGGAGCGGTGTGGTGTGGTGGGAGGGGCCAGCCAGAGGTGGGATTTACGGGCTTGCTGAACTGGGAAGACCCTTAGCTAGAGGATCGCCCAAACCTGTGCAAACCCATAGCAGCCCACCCCTGGATGAACACCTTTACTCCCACAATTCTCACATCTTGTCTTATGTCACTCCCTCAAGAAGTAAAATGAAAAAAAGAATGGAGATAAGAATGGGCACTCTTATCTTTTCCCTTTTTGAATCTCACAAGGTTCTGTTAGTTTTCTATTAATAATCGTTGGCGCTTTCTTTGGGGTATCAGTCAATCTTACCCATCAAATTAAATGATCTCCAAGCTTTTTGTTCCAGAAATCTAAACAAGAAAATTCAGTTAAAAATGTTAAAGGCATTCTCTGCATCTAAGAAGATCGGTGCAGCTTGTTTTTCACTATGTTTCCCCAAATACTCCAGAATATCCAAACATTTCTTACAGTAGCCCCGAACTGTCTTTTATGTTAAAACCCACATTGATTTTCATGAATAAATTTCTGTAAAATTATTTTCAATCTTTCAGCCACAACTAGGGTAAACAATTGGTAGACATTATTCAATAAAGATATTGGTCAATAGAAACAGCAATAGCAGTAGCACTTAGACTTATACAGGTAGTTCTTGACTTACTACCACAATGTGTTCAAAATTTCTGTTGCTAAGCGAGACAGTTGTTAAGTGAGTTTTGCCCTAGTTTACTACCTTCCTTCCCACAGTTGTAAAGTGAATCACTGCAATTGTTAAGTTAGTAATACAGTTGTTAAGTGAATCTGGCTTCCCTACTGACTTCACTTGTCTGAAGGGCATAAAAAAGGATCACATGACCCTGGGACCCCCCCCACAACAGCCATAAATATGAACCACTTGCCAAGCGTCTAAATTTTGATCATGTGACTGTGGGGATGCTGCAATAGTCATAAGTGTGAAAACAAATGGTTGTAAGCCAAGGACTATCTGTATACTGCTTTATAGTGCTTTATAGATCTCTAAGCAGTTTACAAAATCAGTATATTGCCCCCAGCAATCTGGACCCTCATTTTACCGACCTCAGAAGGATGGAAGACTGAGTCAACCTTGAGCCGGTGAGAATCAAACTGCTGGCAGTTGGCAGAATTAGCCTACAATACTGCATCTAAACAGTGTGCCATCACGGCTCTTGTTAGTTTCTTGTTAAAGTCAAATCATATCCCACTTTAGAAATAAATGCTATATTAACCTTTTTCCAGCTGTCAGGGAGCATTCTGTTCGGTAAAATAATATTTATGGTTCATTGCAATGGCAATAAAAGTTAATTCTTAACCTTCCTGAATAAAATAGATGTCTGACTTAATAGGAATGTGGACTTGATGTGTGGCTTTTCTGATGTTCACCATCTCCATCTTTCATAATCTCTTGGCAGCATGAGCAACAGCGAAGATGGAAATTGTAATCTAACATCTGAAAGGTGCCAAATGTCCCATTATATCAAGGGTTGATAGATTATGACCCCAGGAACAAGACTAAATCCCTTTTTGCAACTTTTTGATTTTAAAAAAGAAAATGCTTGAAAATCATAGCCTAAACACAAGCATACTTTTAAAAACCAAGTAAAATCTGATTCTCCAAAATGGATATCCATTGACATGTGTAACCAGCTCTGACTGTCAGCTTGAACGCAGCGCTCATCCACGGAAAGTTGACTGTTCCTACTAATGGATTCAATTATATACCGTAGATTCAGTCTTCTTATATCTTCTGTTTTTTTGCAATTGGATCCCAATTTTTTTTTAAAAATATGCATACTTCTTGAGCTCTACAGCTTTATATAGAAATATAGAAATGTGTTCTAGTATTATATATTTAATGAATGGTCAAGGTGTATTTATTTACCCATGACTAAGAAAACAATGATTTGGTGCGTTATATTGTAGAATACCAGAAAAAAAAATCTAACTATTTTAGTTATCTTTTTCTGCTCTCTTTTATCTAAGAACCAAACAAAATATATTAGTCAGAAAGGGAATTTGGTACAAATTTGTGGATTTGTGAGAAAAAATGCTGGGAATTTATCTGTCCATATAAACAAGGGCAGCACACTTCATAAGGAAATTCATGATACTGCCAGCCCGGATACAGCCAAATGACTACTTACTGACTAAACTACATGATCTTATTATCCAGACCCTGCATTATCAGTAAGTATTAGAGCATTTCCTGTGGTCTGTGTAACATGCCATAGCAACATGATCATGTTAAAAACAAAATGGACAAAAAGCTACCTGGCTATCAGCCAGAAAGCAAGACCTGACCTCTCACATCAATTAATCATTCACTAATAGGTCTGTTTGTGGTCAAATGACCTTACAGCTCTATCTTAACCAGCTCCGCCTTGTTTGTCAGTGCTTGGTATCAATACCCTTTAAACTGGGATTTATCTTCAAATCTTGATTCCATTTTCCTACAAGAAGTGTTTGCTTCCTTATAAAGGCATTGCAGCGCCCTCTTCATACAGATTTTGCTGAAATGTATGAGTCGCCCAGAAGTGTATGGATTGTTCCCGCAGTTGACATTGACACAAAAAGCAAATGTGGGTGAGGAAAATGAACCCTATACTGTGTCATTGAGAGAGAAGAGAAACAACAAGGTGGACGGAAAGAGGGATACATTTCTAATGAAACAATTATTTGTTAAATTCATATCCCACCTTTTCCCTTAGATTGCATACAGCTTACACAGGGTTCTCCTTCATATTTTTCTCCACAAAAAAACTCACAAAATAAATGAGGGACGGTGATTTTGTAATATCCATGGCATTCCAGTATTTGAGGGGCTGCCACAAAGAAAAGGGGGCCAACTTATTTTCCAAAGCACCAGAGGGCAAAAAAAGAAACAATGGATGGAAACTAATCAAGGAGAGCAGCAACCTGGAATTAAGGAGATACTTCCTGAAAGTGAGGACAATTAACCAGTGGAACAGCTTTGACTTCAGAGGTTGTGGGTGCTTCATTACTGGAGTTTTTTAAGAAAATGGACAATCTGAAATGGTATAGGGTCAACTGCTTTGGCAGGGAGTTGGACTAGAAGACCTCCAAGGTCCCTTCCAGCTCTATTCCGACTGATCCTGTGCCTCCTTGGTCTTGATTCCATAGTCCTTAACCACTACACCATGCTGGCTCTTTAACTCTTAGAAGGCTCTTGGTCTTCTCTGTTTAGTGCCCTCATTCTTGACCAGCATGTCCACTAGAGTACCATCAGGAAAAATCCAATCCTTACCTCTTGGCTATATGAAGAGAGGAATGGATGTTAAAGTTTCACTGCAGTTTATGAGACTATCTACACAAGTGATTTGTAGGGCCATCCAGCCACAGTGGCAATGATATATCAATATTGTGGAGACAAGTTTCATATTGCCACAGTGATGGCTGGATAATGCTATAAATTAACTTCACTGCTATAGGAAGATGAACAGCCATAGGCAATGAAGGGGGAAAGCTTTTCCCCCCATCTTGCCATAATAGATAAACATTCCCACATTGAGAGCCTTTCTGCACATAGAGGTGACAGTAATAGGAAACAAAAAAGGCAAATCACCTCCTCACAAGCAATCAACACTCAGCAATCTGGTCATCTGTTTTGTAATAAAGTATTTCAACAAAACCTTCTTCTACCAATTGTCTGACATTTTTGTAGTGAATGTCACTGTGTCTGGACTTGGAGCCAGTTGAATTTGTTTCTGAAATGCAAATTGCAGCTTTGTTGTCTTCCATTACTGGAATGGGGTATAGTGGTTGTGTCCAGATATCTGCAACCAGTGCATCAAACCAAGTTAGTGGGTTGCATGCATCTGATAGGCAGGCATATTCTGAATTTTTGCTTACCTACCACCCAATGAACCATCCATTTAAGAAAATGATGAATTCAGATGTGCTCTTGCAAGTCTTGGGGTTGCCTGCCCAATCTACATCAGCAAAGCATTTAATGATTCAGTTAAGAGAACCAAGTGTTTTATGTCACCAGGAAGGAGAAACCCCCTGAGCATGCCAATCAATGAGGATGTCCAGTGGGGGTGTATGGCTTAACAGTTGCTGGGCAGGGGCCATTTGGGCAAAGGTGCTTGCACCAGCGGCTGTACCTTGAGTGCTGGAGATTGCCATGGCTGTTGCGGTTGCTACAATTGCTCCAGCTGGAGAAATCCCAAGTGATTGGAGGTAGTCAGCGCTGGTTTGAGTTGCTGCAGAGGCTGCCTGGATGAGCTGCGAGGGGGTCACTTGTGCAACCACGCCCTGCCAGCTGTTGAGACTCTAATCGATGCAGCAACAGTTTGCTGTACAGCAGATGTAATCGCAACTGCTGGATTAGCAGCAGCAGCTGCTTAAGTTGATGGTGTTTGCTGCATTCTTCTTATTCTTCAGAAAGTTGGAGGGCTATAAATAGCCTTTTTCTTTGGGCTCATCTACCTATCTAATCTAACGCTTTTATCATGGATACAGATCAGATAACCATCCTCTGCTACCAGATTGTCAAGATATTTATCAGTTTTGCTCAGATCATGACCTTTCTCCATGATGATGAAATTTATTTTTATTTATTTATTTTAATATAATTTATAGGCCGCCCCATTCCCAGAGAGTCTTGGTGGCTTACAACAATAAAAACAGTACAAAAATAGATTCATTATATATTAAAACAAATTAAAACTATTAAAACACTATTTGGAGTGTTAATCCATCCCAGCCTGCTGAAAGAGCCATGTCTTAAGGGCTCGATGGAAGGTTAAGAGGTCGGGAACGATCCGGATCCCTGGGGAAAGTTCATTCCAGAGGGTCAGGGACCCAGAGAGAAGGCCCTCTTCTGCAGGATCACGAATTGATATTATCTTGCCGAGGTACCCAGAGGAGGTCAGCTCTGTGGGCCCTCACAGGGCACTGGGAGGCAAACGGTGGCAGGAGACAATCTTGTAATAAATAAAATGCAAGAGGCAGAAGTAGAACTGGGTTGGACTGCTTGGTCCAGCAGACTGTGGCGTAGCTGCAGCAGCAGAGATTAACACCAAAATTTACACTAGAGCAATAATAAAGAACTAAACAATATCCCAATCAAGGAACTACCAACTCAGACAAACAAGCTAATGGTAGCTTTATTAAGGAACTACCAAGACTACTTACATCAAGTCTGACAGGACAAGCCACTAGTATATAAAAATGAGACCAAGCCCCACTGCTCTGTAGCACTGATGATATTGCCTAGTTTGGTAATGCAAGAAAACTATTAAGCACAGAAAATACCAAAGACTCCACAAAATCACACCTACTAGTCCTGTTAAGTCTGGCAGGAAGGACATGTTGTGAGTCTCATCCCACGTCTGATGGGACCCAGGAGAAGAGCCTTCTATGCCACAGCACCCACTCTTTGGAACATCTTTCCCCCATGGGTTGGATGGGCCCTGACCTCGCTCCCTTCCAGAGGGGCCTGAAGCCCTGATTTTGCTATCTGGCCTGGAGATCTGATATTGTCATTATGGAGCCTTCAAAGTGACTACAGTATATTACTAAGGAAATTGAGTTTGCTCGCCTGAAGATTATGGTTTTTATGGTTTTCTAATTTTTTTTTAATATTTTTGTCAATTACATCACTTTGGTGTTTTTAACTTTGTACACTGCTCAGTCATGTATGTAAAATTGAAAGCTACATAAATATATCAAAAAAATAAAGTGGCAGAGATCATTCACATCCTGAACTCTCCCTTAGCTTAACTTTTGACCTTTAGCATCCAGGCTTTTCCAGTTAAGTATTCCGCTGTAAACCACTTTGAGAAGGCTGTAAAGCACTGTGAAGTCTAAATGCTATTGCTATTGCTATCATAGTTTTCCATAATCCAAAATTAAGTAGGGGAATTAATTGCCTTGATTATAATTCAGCACTTTTAAAAATCCCTCTACATGTAGATCATTTGGAACTCTTACACTCTACAGAAATATCAACAACTTTTTAAACTGTCTTACTTTCCCCTTGGTATGAGGTCTATATTATAAGCTAATTCTTAAATTAGCTTATTTATACAGTTCCTAAGATAACAATGTTACTCTCAATGCATTCTCAATATACACACTTCTACCACCACAAGGTAGATATCTCCATGGGTGAAGAGAACCATGCAAAGAACAGAAAATTAGTTTTTGAGAAACTGGACATGCATTCATATGAAGAAACTTTTAGAGGTCATAACAGCTTCAATATCAAGGTACCTATGATTCTGAATCTGTGCAATGTATTTTATTTGATAAAACATTTATACTTCAGAAATGCATATGCTTGAAGTCATTAATACAGATTTATGACTTAGAACAGTGCTGACAAGAGCTGTATTTTCAGAAGAAAAAAAGGACAATTTTCTTTTTCAAATCAGAGTCAGGCTTCAGCCAGTTTGGGTCACTTTGGCCGAACCAAATGTTAATTTTACATCTGGTTTGGCAAACCGGTAGTTCAGACGACTGGCTGGCTCTGCCAACCCCTCCTCTCCCCTCCCAGGAGTCCCCACGAGGCTCATTTTGCATCGCAGGTAAGTGCAGGGCCTGTGCGGAGGCTCAGGGAGGGCAAAAAACAGGCCTCCTCAAAGTTTCGGCCTCCAGAGAGTCTCCGGAGCCCAGGGAGGGCTAAACAGGCCTCCCAGAGGCTCGAGGAAAGCCTCCACAGACTGGGGAGGGTGAAAACAGGGCATGGGGGTGCAGTGCGCTCCCGCCCCCATGGCCAGTTTTCACTCCCAGGGTAGTGCAGGAGGCTGACTAGGCCATGCCCACCATGGTGACACCCACTCAGCAGTCGGGCAGAGAACCAGTTGTTAAATTATTTGAAGTCCACCCTTGAATTCAGAGTTGATCATAGATGAGTTGTTTCAATGCACAACTCTAGTTTTCTCATGGTGCTTTATTGTGTGTTATGTTCTGGATGTATTGCCTAACTATAGTTGGGTAGAAAATATGTTTTGTTACTTAAAGTGAAGTTGCTGCATCATGCAACTAATTACAGGATACAGTAAATGTATAAGAGTAGAGTGTAATGTTAGCTTAGTTCTCTGTAGCTCTCTATAGCTCTCTATTGCTCTTGTGCTCGTTTTGCTGTATTGGTGGGAGGTTTGGGTTTTTGCTGCTGTGCATTGGCAACCTGAACTGGACTAATCGTGTATGACTGGACTGGTAAGAAGAAAACGTTTATTGTGACTGCTGAAGGCCTTGTATATAGATATTGTTTACTGTAAAGTAAACTATTACAACACCAGTGTAAGTGTCTGCTGCTTATATTATTGCTACCAATCTCATATCCTTTCGCTGTGCATCCCCTTACTTTGGGGAATATTCTCTATCGCTAACATTGTGCTTGCATTTTTCCTTTTTAGGAAGCTTTATATTACTGAAATGTAATGATTTTGAGATCCAGATAAGAGAAAAATATATGCTGCCCAAAGACAGCTCTGAAAGGTGGGTTTCTCTGTAAAAACTACATCTGTACTAAAGCAGCCAAACACCCGTACAAAAGCTTGCTAATGAACCACTAAATCACAACATATAAAAGGTAATTGGCATAAAAAATGTACAGTGTTGCCAATGTCTCAGTGAATGAGGTACAGGCTGTATTCAAAGAAGAGCAAAAAAGAGAAACAAAAATAATTAGAACATCTGTCAATTTTTCTTATTTTTGGCAGTACTACAAATCTAACCTATTTTTTTAAAGTGTTACAGACCACGAGTGGTTATGAGTACAGATAAGCTGACAAATGGAACAGGAAGAAGCTGAGGGATGGTTCCTATTGTGATGTCATGTCCTGAACAACTTAGGCACATCCCTCAGATGCATACAGCACTAGTCCCTTGTTAATACTTCCAGGGCATTTCTTTTGCATCTTTCCTGCAATTTAGTCTGATGAAAGTTTATAGAGATTCTCAGTCATTCAGGTCATGATTGTCCCAAAGGTGCTTTTTCAAGAGGCAACTGGATTTTCTGGTTTTTCTTTGGAAACGTTTCACTTCTTATCCAAAAGGCTTCTTGGATGAGAAACGAAACGTCTTCAAAAAAAAAGAAAAGAAAAGAAAAGAAAGGAAAAACCAGAAAGCTCAGTTGCATCTTGAAAAAGAACTTTTGAGACAGTCTAATAAAATGGGATTTGCATTAGGGCTACCATGCATGAGCTGCAAGATCTCTGTATGATCACTAAGTGGCAGTAATGAGTAGGGATTTTTGTCTCTGGTGCCTTCTAGTGGTCATATGAATCTTTTGCATACTAGCTGTTTTTCAAGGAAAAGGGGCTTTCAGAGAAAATCTGATGTAGTTCTAAAATGGCCAAGAGGTATTGTCAGGGCACAGTCCTTCACTGTGCAATCATTCCTCTAGCAGTCTGTAGCCTGTATGAGTTTTTTTGTGTTTCTGCTAAATTCCAGGACAAGACATCAAAACCAGTGGTGCAAAAGTCACTGGAAAAATTGCTGGAGAATTTCCTGTAAAGAAAATCACAAATATCGTTCACCCAGTTCCTCTGCCCATAAATTGGCTGGAGGATTGCAAAAAGGTCTCTTGTGTTCCGTTCTGTTTGGAACAACTAGAAGTAGAAAGATGTCATGTCTGGCAGCAATTTGTCCTTGTGTGAACTCATTGCTTGCTCTGATGCAGTGGGATACCATCATTTATTTGACTCTGTGAACTCACCGGAGACAGTTTCTGAATGGTAGTGTGACCGCTCGAGAATTTTCCATAAAATAACGTCACACAACAAGGAAACTACAGTGGTGAAAATGGTGGTGATGGGAAGCTGGTGGATACAAAGTGATAGTGAGGGAAATAATGAGCAATGCCAAAAAGTCCATTGCATGGACCTTATATTATTCATCTTCCTCTCTCCCTTCATACTCCTCACTCCAATTCCTTCCTTTTTCTGTTATTGTCCTTACATTTATTTTAGACTATAAAGCCTTCAAATCTGAATTCTATCTTTTGGGGTGATGTAGTCCCTTGTACCTAATAAATAATAGCAAAAATTGATTTCAAATGGGGCATATTGTGACTGGAAGGGAGTGAAGACCACAATATATCTTAAAGAGATTTGATCTATGTAGAAGTTGATGATCCTTTCACTGTACTGAATCAGCACATATATAGGTATAACAAAGAAGACACTTGGGCACAATAAACAGAGAAAAAACATAATCGCTACAAGAAACTCATGGGTATATTTAATCCACCCCAGTAATTTAATAATCAACCAAAAATATGCTAAGGAATTAGTTGAGAGGACTTAAAAAAAAGTGTGGTATGAAGTGTAGTCTAGACACATCATTATTAACTGTGTTCTTTTTTGGAATAGGATATATTTTTTTGACTTAGATGTTGAATTGGTATGAATTTGCCTGTTCCAAGTATAATATTAAGGACTGCAATATATCCTGAAAAGACAGTGCTTTGGAAAAGATTAAAACTAGGATTTGATTGTGAGAAATATATATATATATATATATTTATATTTATATATATATGTATGTATATATATATATTCTGGGAGCACGAAGAAGCACGAAGCGGAAGGTACTAACCTGAAGCCTGAAGACCAGCCTGAAGATGACAAGTGTGACCTCGTTGAAACATCGCCAAGATTCTTCCAATTTTACGTGGGAGAAAACCCAAATAACCATAGACTTACATACAAACACCCGCGAAAACCTCAGAAAACATATATATATACATACACACACACAATCACACACACACACTTTACAGTGATATATTTTACCAGAATTTGTGCACAAAGGTATATGTTGATGGAGAAAAAGCATACAAAATGTGTGATTTGATATGCGCAATGATGCATATATTAAGAGCAATGTAAGAAATACAATTTTAAGCAAAGGTAAAAAAAAATCAGACTGATGCAAACTGAGAAATTGTTTTTCGTATTATTTTGCATCATGCCATTCTGTGCTTGGAACTGAAAAACCTAAAACTGAAATATTCATTTACCTTCTTAAACAACCAGCATGCATATAAGGGCAGCCAGTAACAAAATATTGCATTATAGAGTATTCCTAGAAAGTCTGGAGCCCGTATATCACTTTCCAGGACATTTCATTTGGTACCATCTTTCGTTGTTCCATCTATTTAATTCTCTTGTCAAGATACTGAGCTGTCTATAACCAATTTAATTTGCTTAATATACTAAGTGACTTTTGCAGGAAAAGATGATTCCAAAAGAGCATAGTTGTAATTTTGAAGCTTGTTGAGGTTTCCATCCCCTCTTGTGTATGGATGTGTTTCTGACGCCACTTGGAAAACTGAACTGCAATTCCTACACCTAATGAGAGACTACTTGCCAACTTTTGAGTAGGAGACAAAATTAGATTCATGGGAAAACTAATATTCTACCTTTCCCTCCCCCCCAACAGTGTGTGTGTGTGTGTGTGTGTTTTAAAACTTGGCTTTAGTATAATCTTCTGGACACAGAAGGAGCTAATTACTTTTATTCCAAAAAGTTTATAAGTGCTGATTAGGATCAAATAATATAAAAACCATTATGTTTCTGTTCCCTAAATAACTGAAGTAAGAGGGTACTTTAAGATGGACTTAATAAAGAAAGATTTACAATCTAAATAACTTCATAATACTCAGACTCATTCTCCAAACCGGAAGTCTACTTCAAGCTCAATATAGTTCATATTTTATGTCATGGAAGTTATTTTTTTCTCTTCATCGTCTACAGTAGATAGGAAAAAAATAAACTTGAAATCAATTCACACAACCTCAAATGCCTCTTAGACAACCAGTTCCGCTCTCTCATCAGGTAGGCTTTTAAAAAGTCTAGCCAAAGAAAACATGTCCCTATGTCTATGCTGAGCGAGAATAAAACAATAAAAAATTATTTCAGCTGTTGCAGCTCAGGAAGGAAAACAAAAACATTACACAGGAGCAAAAAGAAAAAACATATTCCTGGCTTTCAGACTCCTTGTTTTCTTTTGTAAATGATTGTCCAGCTCTTAATATAGGAACCAGGCCAAAGTTAAAAGTATGTCTTTAGAAAGAACAAAACAAATAAAACCAGCAAAATAAACAAAACAGACCAAGTTTGGTTTTGAATCTAAATTCAGTCTGCAATGCTCTGGATCTTTAGATCAGATAAATATGATACATGTAACATGCATTAATTGGCATCTTTACCTTCAAAGAGAAACTGTTCCTCTAAGGGAGTCCAACGAGATATTCCTGCTTTCTTCCCATATATTTTATTCCCACATCCACCCCCTATTCCTAGTATTCCTTTCTTTTTCAACTGATACACAATAAAAAAAGGATTACACCTAAACTATCGGCTTCTGTATTCACAAGAGCATGTGTGCATCTGTCTTCAGCTATAAATTATTTTCCCTATAAATGTTCAATGCTCAATATTACTAAAACATAGATGGACTTGACTGAATATTTATTTATTTTGAAACAGAAAAACATGCTTCTTCCAAATAGTTCATCCTCACAGAATAAATATAGGATGATTCTAAGGAGTAATTTTATCCCCAACGAAAAACCAATTGAAAGGCATCTTTTTATTACAACTCTAAAGTCTACTACTCAACTGCAATGATTGCATACACTGACATGAAAATCAACCAAAAGGGCTTGCTAGCCAATCTCTCTGCAAAAGACTCAAGGACCAGATTCTAGATAGGAAAAGACCATTGCATTTAAATTTAAGGTTGCCCATCACACTGTTGAAGCAATTCTGTATGCAAACTGCATGTTTCCAGTAGCACCAGATTAACCATTGTGAGAAACAGATTTTTAGGCTAATCAGAGTCACTCTCAGAATTCTTCCTATATCAGCTGACTTTGTGGATTTATTCAGAAAAAAAGCACAATTTCTGCTCTCTTTTCTTTCAAATTAATGGATCACCATAAAACATTCAAAAATTAGCTCACATGAGTTTGGGAAAATGTACGAGATAAAACATTAGAGATGTTACAAAAATGATGAATCATAATGCCTGGAAATTTGGGAAGTGGGAGGAGAAGATGAAGATGATGTAGCACTTCAATGTTAAAGAAAAAAAGAGAATTAATGCCAATATACAGGCACAATCCTCATTTTCAAGTTTAAAAGGCATTGCTGTAAATATCATTACAAAGGTGGCGCCAATGTAGGAAAGCACAGTTAACCTTGACCAGAAGGAAAGGGTGAATTTCAACAATAAGCATTTTCCTTTTTCTAAACAGCTGGTTTCTTGAACTTCACTTAAGCAGAGGAAATACTGTAAGATTGTAACATGTTTTGACAAAGACGTTTGTTAACTCCCCCTCCCCACTTTTTAAAATGTGGCTATAACAGAGGATGATGGTAAGATGTATATATTCTCAGAAAACATCTTTTGTAAACATGCATGCTTTATGCATTTTTAAAGGCCAATAAGGCAGTCCTTTTAAAAATCTGTAGTGCAATGATCAGCAAGGAATTTTACCAATCTCCAAAACAAATACTTCAAAATGTGCCATCCTCAGACCTTTCAGGCAGTTAGAAGTCACATTAACAAATATATGGTCCAAACTAAAGAAACATGTATGTGCATGTCCATGTATGTCTGTACTATTCTATTTTGTTTCATCAGTATGTTTCATCAGTATGTTTCATCTTTCATCTTCCTCAAAAAATTCCTACTCAAGATGATGTCTTCAGTGTCAAAAATATCACAATACTCTTAAAAACCAGAGATTTGACCACACCGTCATGACTACCACCACACAACATAAATGAGAAGCTAATGCATTTGGATGATTGCAAATTAGCAACCACCATTGACATTCGTATAAGGAAATGAAGTGAGCTTTCTTGGAAAAAGCAGAGATTGAGAAAGTGCCACTCTTAACAAAAACAACACAGCTATGCATTTCTTGGGAGAAAAGGATAACTTTGGCCAAATACTGTGATATTTACTTTGAATGACTGCCCATCTGCCCTTTGCTAAACAAGTGGCAAGGGAAAACAGGGTGTGTTGGATGATTGCATACCTACCAATCACTATGTCTTTTGTTCAAAAGTGTAATCTGATGTTAGGCATTAAAAGGAATTTTTTAAAAGACCACAAGAGTTTTTAAAAGGAAAACTTCACTTGTTTTTTGATGATGTAGATCCTGTAACTCTGCTGGCAACTAATTAGGATCTTAGTTCCCACAAAAAAGCTTGTTGATGAGGGAAATGTCTAAAGGACATCTAAGTGCAGTTAACATCCATGCATGACTGTGAATTATGTTGACTGACGGTTTCATGAGCCGTAAGTGCAAACCTCAGATGTTTTATAGAAGGCCAGCCTATTTACTGATCTACTGTAGAACTGCAGCAGATTATCTGTCACAAACATGTGACACAAGCATGGCAGAATTTTTCATAAGAACTCTACTCTCCCATCCCTTCTATTTCATTTCTGGTGTATTTGGATATTATTTGTCTCCCCAGGTGAAAAAGAAGTTAAGCTGTTCCAGACCTCTGGAATCTGAATGGACAGAACAGAAGAATTTCCCATTCTTTATCAGGAACTCAACTTTGGGGAAAAATAATAATGGGGAAAAACACAACAGAGAAAATAAGATGAACAAGTTACACGAGTCTTAGATCTACGTGCAAAAACTAGTAATCACTTAGCAGTTGAAAACACACAAAAAATAGTAGTAGGATAGAAAATGTAGACAAAGGCTGCATTACATAACTAACTAAAGCAACACTGAAAAGACATGAAACATCCCTAATGGTTCTGCCTATCCCTTATCCCTGAAACTTCTACCATGTTGGCTCAAGTTGTCTTAGAGTTTTGGGATTTAGCACCTACATCACCAGGACCAGTTAGGAAATCTGCTTCTATGTGCCATTCTGAGCGGCTGCAGTCAAGAAGTGTCAGAGAAAAAGGCAACTTCTAGTACCTGTTCCCAGTTTGAACCCCACCTTTCTATCTCTCACTGAAAAAGGCCAGTGACTTTATAGAATAATACCCATCTTGAAGAGTTACTGGTTGCAATTCAAAAATATATTGCCTAGTTTAAGACTAACACAGTGTTTAACAATAATCTTAAACTATTTAATACATGAAAAATTCATCCTTTATATGAAAGTAAATATAAATTTTAGATTTAAAAATATGTCCCTGCTGAAATATACACTTCTAAGAATTTTGAACCATAATTTACAAAAGTATAAATGAAATGTGGATATTGGGAGATATCAGATATAAGCATGAAATTACATGCACAAAAGTAGGTACAAGCATATATTGTATGCTCAGTTATGCGTAGAACCTATTTCAAACAAAAATCCAACTAGTTCATTTATCCTATGAGAATAGCCCTTGGGAGATTGTGAGGTGGGACTAGACAAGATGCTTTGTGGGTATGCCCCAGGACTATGGAACATTTTATTTCATTTATTTCTTTATTATTTGGTGGGCATCTTATCTCCGGAGGGCAGCTTACCGCCAGAGATTTACCATATTTTTGAAAAGCAGTTAAGGCAGCTTTTCACTGATGAAAAGCTAGGGAAGCTGCTTTCTGCATATTGATTGGGAAGGAGGGGATTTTGGAATTTTCGAAGCACTTTGTTCAGCTTTTTGTAAACCACCAAGAATTCTTCTGGGGTAGGCAGTATACAAATACCACAAACAAACAAATAAATATCCAAACCCTGGAAAGCAATACCTTTAACAACAACATTCAGGGATTTCTGTGCACATTTAAAGAAAGAACCAAGTTCACTTCTACCTGCTGCCAAATTCTACCAAACAATTGGAGAAAGGGAAAAACAAACACTGGTTGTACAAACTTATTAATCATGCTGTCTGACTCCAGGTCAATGGTGGAAATTTCTGTTTATTTTACTGAAGTATATTGATGTTTCTGGAAATGGGATATCTATGACTTCCCTCTGGACACATTATTATGTTACCAATTTGAAGGTCATTTGTTTTCAGCACTTTTTATACACACAAAGAAATCAAATTGGATAAAACATGGCTTCAAAGGAGTTATTTTGACTATCATTTAGAAAGGAAGTTTCAAAGAACTGATGTTAAACCTCCTGAAAACTATTGTCATCCTCATCCTCATAACAATAGTTCCTCAGCTGCCAAATGTAAGTAATACAATCTATTTCACATGGTTATTGGAATATAATTTATAACATATTTTGAATCAGGTATGGTTTTAATTGAAATGATCTTCTTTGTTAAAGAAAAAGGTCATATTTAAATACATTTGGAGAAAACAGGAATATTAGTGGTTATTGCTCTTATTAACCATACACAACTTGGGAGTAATTATTTGCCCTCCTATGCTGTTTGTGAGTTTCCTGGCTGTCTCAATTTGACTATTGTGCAACATGGGGTGCTAGATTAGATAGATATTTGATGTGATCAACAGAGCCATTTCTTACATTCTTTACAAGGTACAAATAATCCTATGAAAAAGGGTGTTATTTCTTGCAAGGAACTCTCCTACCTACCCCTCTTTAAAATAAAAAGAAGACTTGACACTTTTAAATAGTTGCATAACCTACTTATATTAAATAGTTATAAAACTGCAGCTAGCCTTGCCTGATTATTATTAAATGGTTGGAGGAAAAAATGTTTCACAGCACTTGGAAAATGACTGACCAGAAAGAAAGCTGAATAATAATAATATGTAGATTAACAAGCACTAGGTATTTATTTTTTGCAAGGCCCTAAGGTGTGTCATGATTATTTTGTCCATAGAAATTAAAGTCCTATTGTTATGTAAGACTTATACAATTACTGAAATCATTATATATTCTCTCCACAAGGAAAATATGTACAAAAGCTCATTCTGCTGAGAATGTAGGGTTCCCCATCTTCTTAGAGTCCATTTATAGATTTCCGAAGTCTCGTCAGGCATAAGCAGCAAATGGAAAATTATTTATTTATTTTAAAAAATTAAACCTGAACTACATGATCAAGGGAAGAAGCAGGAGGCAGGAGTGAGACAGGATATCCTTGCAAATGTGTTATGCATGCACAACATGGTGGATGTAGCATTTTTTCATGGAAAAACACTGGCTGACTGTTTTACTAGATAAAAATCATGGTTATTATTTTCTCCCTGTTGCTGTCTGCCTCTTGGATATAGAGTAATCAGTCATCATGAACAGAAAGATAGGATATTTATGAATACCAGCTGACAAAATCTGTTCTTATACTCTACCCTTAAAAAATTGCTATGAATGCAGCTGGCTGCTTTCAATTTGAACCTTTTTTTTGCTTTAGTCTCTTATACAAGTCTATCAACATAAGATTTCAAACCCTATAACAGAGGACCAATCATATGAAAGGGATTCTGCCCTCAGGTCTTTCCACCAGAACTTGGTTGGACTGTTTGGTTGGCATGTGGGACAAAACAGTAGGGATGTAAAACAATTTTGTTCATTTTGCAGACCTACTAATTTCCCCCTTCCTAGAGTATGGAAGTCTTGGTGTAATCGGGTCTTTTCCCGTGTAGGCTTGAGAGAATCCGAAAAGAGACACCCACTAAAATCCAAGACAGAGAACAAGAAAATGGCAAAGCCCTCCTCCCATACATAAAAG
>JANHGC010003405.1:0-20982 GCA_027560395.1 Boaedon fuliginosus
GTATTTAATTCATGTTGTAAAACTCTTGTATAGTTTTTCATTCATATTGTAAAACTCTTGTAACAAAGTCTAGTTTTGTGTACCTATTATTCCTATTTAAGTAAAACAATGTCGGCTAGTGGGTCCCCGTGCTAAGGCCTTCTCTGTGGCGGTGCTGACCCATTGGAACCAACTCCCAGTAGAGATCAGGACCATCCCCACTCTATTGGCCTTCTATAAAGCCACTAAGACCTGGCTCTGGCGGAAGGCCTGGAATTAATGTACCCTCCTCCTTGGACGATTGTTGATTATATTAGACTGTTTTTTATTGTATGCTATTGTATTTTATTATTGTTAGATGCCTCAAGTTCCCCTTGACCGGGGAAATGAGGCGAGGTATAAATCCAAATAAACAAACAAACAAACAAACAAAATAAACTTTTTTTATACTTAAAACAATAATTAGGGCAAAGAAATGATGTTGAGTTGCCCACGCCCACCCAGTCACATGGCCACCAAGCCAGCCCACCCAGTCACATGGCCACCTAGCCACGCCCACCCAGTCACATGGCCAAGCCATGCCTATCCAGTCACATGGCCACCAAGCATGCCCTGAAAATTTCCCTTATTTTCAAATGCAAAACTTGACAGGTATGCTTCAGTTACAGGCACAAAGAGGTTACTCATGAAATGGTGCTACTATGACAGTTGAATTAGCTGCCAGATAGCTCCCAATGCATGGCTCAAAACTTAGATTTCTCCATGATTATCTTCTCCAAGTTGAGACTGCCTGTCCATTTTATTTAATGTCCTACCACCAAGGAAAATCCATCTTCAGAAACCCCAGGATTTAACTTTCTAGGTGATGATCTCCCTCCTTTGGAACAGCTTACCTCCCCCATCCCGGTAAGCAGATAACCAGACCATTCTTGCTATATTTCTGACAGCCATTTGTGTTCAACATACTTATCTACTCACCTCGGCAGTAGCATTAGCCAAGATATGTTTGGACAGATCTTCATATCCTTTCACTGAAGAAGCTGAAAAGGTGCTCGGTGAAATAAGTAGGCTATGTGGGTACCTATGGCTACTCTTCTCCATAGATGAAGAAGTCACAGGAAAAGTCTCTGTAACAAATGAGATAAATAAGGAGCCTATACCATAGATCTGATTTGAGCTACCTATTTACAGGATGTACAAAATGGGGCAAATAACTAAAACCAGACCACTTTAATGGATCACAACCTTTGGCTTCCAATAATAGGCAATTTTCTAAAACAATTTGAAAGCAACATGCCCTGAATGTTCATAATCCAAATTCTTCAGATCAATTCAGAGAAGGAGAAACGGAAGTCTTCCATTCACAAAGAACTTTATTTCATTTGTGATCCACACACATTGCAACGAGCATTGAAAGCCAACAGTTGCTGTTGGCACTATTTCAGAAACTGACCACTTCCTTCTTAATAAAACTGGTTAACTAGAACTTTTAAAAATCAATTTTAAAATTAAATCAGGATAAACTTATTGGGCTAAGATTCTCAAAGCTGAAGATGCACAGACCAATTATGAGAAGGAATTGGTTGATTTGAAAATATATTTTATCCAGTGCTCCCATTTTGTTCACTGTCAGCACAGAGGGTATAGCTAATGGCTTGGTACAATTATGAATTATTATTTCTGTCCAGAGAAGTCTGGGCAGGATACAATCTTCCTAGGCAAATGATACAGAAGAGGTATTTAATGTACTCTGGAGAAAAATAGGAGACTTCCTGAGGACATTTGAAATAACCCTGTTCTTTTAGTGTACTGTGGAGTCCTTGATGCTCTCTGAGCTTAGTTGTTTGCTTGCAGTTATTTCATTATTTGATTAGATAACAAGCAAGCAACCAAGCTCAGAGGACATCAAGGACTCCACAGTTCAATCTAGACCAACCTATATTCTATTTTAGTGTACAATAGCATTTAACCTTACACTTTTTTGGTTGATCAGATGGCCAGCATAAGTCAGACATGCTTGATTCTATTGTGTTTTCCTGCACATATTTGATACGGAACTCCTTATCAGATGGTTTATTTATTTTATTTATTTATTCAATTTATATCCCGCCTCTCTGCACCCATTTCGGGGAACTCGAAGCCCTTACCACTAGCAGATCCCTTCTGCACTTGTTTGAGTATGCAAAGCTGATGATTTCTAATAGCTGAGCGTCCTCTTGTATCTTCTGCTGAATATTCCACGTCTTCGGCACACAGCTAATATAGGGTGGGGAGAAGGGAGGGGAAGAAAGTAATATGTGATTATTTAGATTTTTTTTTTATTGAGAGTTTATATTACCCCAGACATAATTGACTGTGAGCAACAGACTTTGCTCTGATGTTGGCTTTTGATGGATGACAGTATGAATTTAGAATTATGGAGATTTCCACTGATTGAAAGGAATAAGAGAAGACAACGTATGCTTGGACCTCATAGAAATCATCGTGAGAGAATATTGCTAATGGTTTATAACCACACTGTGAATCATCTGCTCAATACACAGTATTGGTTATCCCACTTGACTAAATTTATGGCCATACTAAATCAAACCTATGACATTAAATAATATATCTTATTCTATAAATCCCTTTATTTTATAGAAGAGAAATTACTATTACCTGGGCTCCTTGCTTGCTAAGAATACTAGCAGAATAAGTAGCTGTGTTACTACTGTTGTATCCAGAAGTTGGTCCTGAAGACAAACTAAGGGTGGAATCCGTGTGTAAAGTGCTTGTGCTTACAAGAGTCTTCAGCTTAGTTTCTTCCTATAATAAACATATCAATATTAAGAAATGGTATAAAGCAGGATAGTTTAAAGCTTGTTCATTCTATTTCAGATAGTCATTTATTTTATAATATTTATTTCATTCCAATGTTCACTACTTTATTTGTTCTGCTTGTAGCTTGTTCAGAAAAGAAGCAAAACAGGTGAATGATAATGGCTTGTCTTCTAAAATGAGTGACCCAAGGGTGCAAATGTTAAATAATCGAAATCTTCAAGAAATTTTAAGGATTTACACAACCCCATTTGGGTTAAAATTGATGCATTATTTCCTCTTCTTTCGTTTTTTTTCCAGTAATGGAGCTAATCAATTTTAGAACATAAATTAAGACACACGTGACTATCTTGCAAAGTGTCTTGCAAACAATTATATTTCACATATACCTTCAGACATGCCCAGATCGTAAGATGCAGCCTTAAATTAACACAAACTGTGAAAACTAGCTGAAATAATTTTAACACTTGCCTTCTGCAGTTGGGAATATATTTGTTCTCGAATGCGCTTCTTTTCTTGCTCAGCTCTTTCCCGGAGCTTGTCCCTCGCTCGTGCAATTTCAGTTTTAGTTTCTTCTTGGGCTTTCTGATATTCTCGAAGCAGCTGTTCAATCTCTGAAGGATGCTGGATCCTGATTTTTGGTTCCTGAACCCTTAAAAATGTCATAATGGTATTTTGTGTATTGATTTGTAAGTCATATTGGAAGCTTTTGGGACATTGTATGAATGCTTTTAAAAATAAAGAATAATATTCTATTTCTTAAGAATGGTAAACCTTAGAATGAGAATTAATTCTGAACTTAGGAAAGAATTAAAACAGGAACTATTATCAGCCTAAATTGACAATCATCATTGCAGGATGAAGTTCCCCTTGACCGAGGAAGAAAGGCGGGGTATAAATCAGATAAATAAATAAAATGAAGACTGCTTCACTGATGGTTGGGAAGCTGCAGGCTGAGGGCCAGCCATTTACTTATTTATTTATTTATTTTATTTAATTTATATGCCACCCAAATCCAATGGGACTCAGGGCGGTTCACAGTCATAAAAATACAATGAAATTGCTACAATAAAACAATAAATATTTCAAACATTTCAAACATTAAAACCTTAAAAGGCTAAAAAACATATAACATACACTCAATCATACAATTCATATATCCATACAGGGGAAATTAGTGGCCCCAGGCCTGCTGGGACAGCCAGGTCTTAACAACCTGGCGGAAGGCAAGTAGGGTAGGGATGGTTTGGATCCCCAAGAGGAGCTGGTCCCAGAAGGTCGGTGCCACCACAGAAAAGGTCTTCCCTTGTGGGCCCACCAGATGGCACTGCTTGGCTGATGGGACCCGAAGGAGGCCAACTCTATGGGATCTAACAGGGTGCTGGGAGGCATGTAGTAGAAGGAGGCAGTCTCAAAAATACTCCAGTCCTAAGCCATGTAGGGCTTTAAAAGTCATAACCAAAACCTGCCATGAAAGAGCAGTCATTCCTAGAATGGCAGTGGCAGGGCTACAATCTGGATGTGGAGTGAGGCTTGTCGTGACATGCAGTCCAAGTGCCAGTCTGCACTTCCTATCCTAGGAAGCGGAAAGCCAGGGAGGCTAGCCCTAAAGTGTGTCTTCCCCTCCCCATTTGTTCTGAATTGCCCTGTGACACTGATTCCCCTCACAAGTTGTCCCTGTCCCCGCATTCCTGTCAGCCAGCACATTAGGGGCTGATGTTTCTTCTGATGGGGCACCAAACTGTCCCCATGTCTAGTTGGTCACAGCGACTTGTTCTGTGCCAACCCAATTGTGCTCAATCAGCTTTGCCAATCTGTGCCCACTTGTCTGCACCAACCGGGCCACGCTATGTCATCCATGCCAAGTCATCAGTGCCGACCCAGTCGTGACCATTTGTCCACAATGACCTGTCCATGCTCACCCAATTGCACCCACCCTATCACATCCATGCATCTGTACCCACCCGTCCACACCCACCTGATTGTGGTGAGTTGTCCTAGATTCTTCTAAATGGGCCTAGGTCACCCTACCTTGTACTTTCCACAACATCTCGCCTCAACTGCTGGAGGTATTCACGACGTCGGCTGGGCAAATCTATTTCTCTCTGATTACCGTCCAGGGTTTGCAAAAAATTCAAATGCTTTTGTGGACTAAGACTGCGACTCCTTCTGAAGCACTGAAGTCTCTCTTCTCTTTGTTTCCTTAAAATTTCTATTGATTTCTTGTGCCTATTATGGGAATGGGGAAAAAAGAGTACTTAAAAATAAACTAAGTTGTATTTTTTAAAAACATTAAAAATTTTACAAGATTGATAGAAGGGAAAAGATAACATATCAAATGGAAGAAATTTAACCTTGTCTAGTATGCAGGTTGAACCTAAGTTTGAAATAAACTCGCTACACACATTATTTCCAGCTTCGGATTCCTTGCTGAGACCCCTTTGCTGAAATGTGTTATAGCTATATAATACTTCCAGTGTTACTAGAATATATAATCCCTAATTTTCCAGAAAGAAGGATAACTCCAAATCCCATCCCATTGTCTTACTCTAACTACTAGGTTAGAGATTACTCAGCTAATGCTGAGTAATATTTGAACATGTTCTGATAATATTATACTTCAGGTTTTCCCTCTCTCCTTCCCTTCCCTATCATTGGTTGTTAGTAAGAAATTAATAATATAAATGCATTAAGTTAACAAAAACGTATGCCTTTTAATAATAACTATAAGTACTTCTGATTTATGGTTCTGTGAAAAATTCATTACATTTTACCAAGAGGCAAAGCTCTTTGGAAGGTATCATTAACAGCAGTGGCTCAAAATTTCAAAATATCTCCTTCTGTTCTGCAATATTCTATTTTTCCTCTGTTGATGGTGCTACAGGTAGTCCTTGACTTACAACTATTTGTTTAGAGATTGTTCAAAGTTAAAACAGGACTGAAAAAGTGACTTATGACAGTTTTTCACACTTACAACCATTGCAGCATCCCCATGGTCATAATATCAAAAATCAGACAATTGGCAACTGACTCAGACTTGTGACAACTGCAGTGTTTCAATATCATGTGTTCACCTTTTGCAACTTTTTGACAAGCAAAGTCAATGGGGAAGCCAGATTCACTTAACAACCATGTTACTAATTTAACAACTGTAGTGATTGACAACCATGTCAAGAAAGCTCATAAAGTGGGGCACAAACTCCTTTAACAACTGTTTTCCTTAGCAACAAAATTTTTTGGCACAATTGTGCTTGTAAGTCGGGGACTACCTGTATGCCAAACTCTTGCTGCATTTACCCAATCTATAATGTTGAAAAAATAATTACCTTTCGTAAAGCTGCTGTTTTATGGGCACTGCTGTTAATTCCTCACCCACTACATTCTGAAGAATCCTGAGTTGTGCATCAGTTTCACCAATCCCATAGGTTAGCTTTGCTTCTGTGAGTTCCACAGTAAGAGGTTGCTGATTCATATCTAAATGGATTCCAGACATAACCTGGGCACGCTCTCTTCTTAGCCTCTCAATCTCTCTGGCTCTCCTTTCACTGAGTAGAGATCTCTCTTCTATTTCAGTGGTTCTTCTGTTAACCAATTTCCCTTCAGTCTGGCTGTGGATATCACTACCACTCAGTGTCAGGCTTGTTAAGGAAGAGTGAGGAGCTCCCTTCACACCACACCAATTGCTGAATTTATTGTGCATGGGCAGGTCACGAAGACTGTAACTTCGATGTCTGTGGGCTTTTACTAATGAAGTGTTCCCATTTAGCAATATTTCAGTATTACAAACACTATCAATATCAGATCCTGTTTTTGTATCATTATCGTCATCCTCTTCATCAACATCGTTATCACCATCTTGCATGTCACTAATTTTTGACCTGAAAAAAGAACCACCCTTCTCATTTCTCCAGATCTGGGGGCACAGTTGAGAAGAATCAGGAACACATTCATGAGTTTCTTCAGCTTTTACACATGAAGTGGTATGAGGCTCATTTAAAGATTTTGGTAAAAACCTCTTAGATGGTGAACATTCTGAATTTTTAATAGAGCTTCCACTTTTAATTCCTCCCGAGAAGTTTCTTGCCCTTCTGATCCGATGAAATGAATGTTCTGTGGGAAGGGTTTCTCCATGATCATCAATTATATATTCCCCGTGGCTAGAAAGTTCTAAAGTACTGCTTGAGTGATAAAGTCTTTCAGTGTGAACTGCAGTATGTGTGTCAATGGTCAATCTTTGCTTTTCTTTTTGGGAAAGCACTTTGGTCATGTTTTTATCCAAGCCATTTCCAGATCTTTTATGAACATCCTTGCTCTCTCTAGGTGTGCTAGAATCACTGTCCATCTCAGCATGTGAACAAGTATCAAGACATGATTCCCAAGAACACTTATTATACTGTAGATCTGAATTCTTTTTATTAAAACCATTTTCTGAATTTTCAGTACTTTTCATCTGTTTCCCAGCAAATGCTTTGGAAGAACTAGTTGAAATCTCTGATGTAGGTTGCTGGTTGATTGGACTTGCACTTAGTATCAAAATTGGGGAAGAAGCTCTGTCAACTAGCAAGTTGTTTTTACAATATAGTTGCCTTGTTTCTGAAATGCTAGTTTTATCAATAGGATTCTTATCCTGAAAGTAACAGTTGGGAGACAGAGAGATACAAGAAGCAGGATTACCAACAGCAGTAGCTGAAGACTTAAGTCTAGAATTATATAATGGGGATGCAGTTGGATATACTTTGGGACTACTGAAAGCAGGTGTTGATGGAACGGTTAATGGTGTTTTAGGCACTTCTGAGGAAGAACTGGAATGTATACCTAAAGTAGATTGAGGCATATAATAATGTTCTTGAGTATCAACATCATGACTTCTTATGTCAGGCATACTCAGTAATTTCCTTCCTTTGGTTTTTGATGTTCTTTCCTTAGGTAGAGTTATAGTATCTGGATGAACTAGCTTCACAATAACATTTACTTCCTGAGATTTCACTAGCTCAGTTTTCATATTAGCATTAATTTGTCTGTCCTCGATTCTATTTTGAGGATGTCCTAAAATATCAGTTTGAATGCCTATGTCTTCTGTTGTTTGAGTATGGCGATCAAACATGCCAAAGCTTGTTCTCTGTTCAACTGCTTTGTGGTAATTTTGTTCACTGTCCTTTATTTTTTGAAAGGACAAATTTCCAAGCAGTTCAGAGGTGTTGTGAAGAAGCTGTGAAAGGTGCATGGAAATGTTCTGCACACTTGACCAAGAAGAAGGTTCTTGGAATGAACTGTTGCTTGGCTCAGGTTTTCTTGCAGGTAGATCTGTATAGCTTCTGCGATGCCTCTTCTGTCTCTTATGCTTTGCTGGAGCTTCTGTCTGTGTTTCCCGATCACAAATAAGTATTTCTTGCTGCTTATTATATGATAAATTTGTTTTAGTGGGGTAGAATAGAACAATTTCATCAACTGGTGTGGAAGTATTTTCAGATTGTTGAGTGCATCTCACATCTGGAAGAACATTTTCACAACTGGAAATGCAATTTTCTGGTGTATTTTCAAGTTCATACTGAGAAATATTTGTATCATGTTTCCCATTTCCGTCAGAATGCATAGAATCAAAATTTTCTCCTGTAACATCCCACCTTTGCAGATCTTCTGTACTACTAAGGGTGCTGGACAACATTCTTGCATTAGCATATGAACTGAGATGAGAATGGAATGGAGAATTTTGAGAGTTCAACCCATTATCTACACTGGAACATCTTATAACAGTTTGATTATCCAAGCTCAGTGGAAGAGGATTGCCGGAAACATCACTTGCACTTCCAAATACATATTGTTTCCAACCTATCTTGCAACATTCATCTTGCTGCCATGGGTGTATGTAAGGGTTTATATCACTTGAATTAAAGTGCATGGAATCATTATTATCTTTATCTAGTTCATTTGGTGCCTCCAACTGATATCTCGGTTCTTTATTTTTGTTTATATAATCATGCAGTGGAGTAATGCTACTTGAGTGTTTGTTTGCTTCTATATCTGTAAGATTATCAGTAGAGTAAGCCTCAGCTTTTAGGCAAAGAACTGGAGGTGAACCTGAAGAAGGGATATCTTGAGATTGTTCTTTATAGTCACCTTGAGCTTCAATAGATTTCTTTTGAAACCTGGGTTTATAATTAATTGGGACATTCTCTGTCTTTAATTTTGATAAGCTTTTAGTATTGCACATGTCATCCTCAGTTGGAGAGGGAGGCTCAATGCTCATATTTAATTCTTGTAAAGACTTAGAAACTGGATGCAAAGATTCTGCTTCTACTTCAGAGGTTTCTGGAGCACATTCAGCAACGGAAGTAGCAATCACTGGTGCTGATAAGGTATGAGTCTGCAAATCTGGCCACTGTTGATCATTTTTCATTCTCTTTGCATTCTGTGAAATGGAAATGTTATTTTTATTCTTATGTATGGCCGATGCAGGTTCTTCTTGCAAAGTTAAACAGTCATTTATTGAGAAATATCTGGAAGGAATTCTGTCATGTTTTCTTGAATTGTTTAGTTGGTCTGATGTCAAAATCTCTGTCTCAGCCTTCATCACCTTACATGCAGTTGTATGAGAGTTAACTATTTCTGTAGTAGAAATATTTATTGCACCCATGCTGCTATTTAAATATAGTGTACTATGCTCTCTTTGTAAACCAAGATTTGTATTTAAATTGTGGCATAAAGTTTTCTCACTATGTTTTAAGCATTCTTTTTGTGGTAAAATAATATTTGGAAGTTCCTGACAATCAGTTAGTTTATGGCATTTTTTCTCAGATGTAAAATTATGTATTCCACTGCAATCTGCAATTGAGTTTCTTTGACAGCTAGATAATGGGAGACATTCATTTCCATCTGCAAGAAATAGAATTGTTTCTGAAGTACATAATGGCGGATTAAGGATTTCAGAATCTTCACATTGGCTGGCGGTAAGTGAGGGACAGTTTAAGGGGGCAGGGTTTAAATCAGCAGGTATCAGAGTCTCACTGAGACTTGTGTTGCTTTTAAGAGATGTTTCTGAAGATGAGGAACAACTATTTGGCAAATCCTGGTGACAAATCGAGTTATTTTCTTGGAGTTGAGATGCAGCTGACAAACTGGAAGTCAAACAAGAATCGTGCTGTGAGTTGGTAGATGAACTACATGTAGAACATGAGGAATACTCTTGGGACTTTGGGGGGCTGGCATTTTTAAATAAAATGCAAGCTGAAAAATCTTCCATTGAACATTTAGGAGGTGCTGTTTCATGACTGCTTCTTTCATTAAAATGTTGAGGAGTAAACAAGTTTTTTTCTGGAAATTTTGTTTCTGTTCTAGTGTAATTGTCAGATTGTAAAGAGGTGTTTTCTTGGTCACAGACACATTCAGGGAAATCATTTTGACCTTGTTTTTTATTTTCATAGATCTTTTCAATATGATCACCATGCCCATCAATTTTGCTGTCTTGTTGACTTAAAGCATAATCCTCTGCACTTGATACAGGAAGATCAGACACTTCAGAGTTAAGAAATTTACCCTCCTTAAAATAAAGATCATCTGCAGCTAGTGTATTCAAGTGTCTAGCAGAGTAGCCAGACATATAAGAATTCACATTATATCCAGAACCATAGTCTTTCATACAATGAGTATTTTCCCATATTAATTCGTCAGAATTTCCTGAAAAAGTCTCACCAATTTCAGAGGATGCTACGGTGTTGTCTTCTATAGAGAAATCATGAGATGCTCTGCATGCAAGACTTTCTGTGGTTTCTGTTTGACATCCCATGATTTCATTACATTTTTCAATATTGGTTTTGCATTCATTTTCAATGTGTGTGGAAGTAAGGCATTTATTTTCCTGATTATACTGCATTAACGAATCCACTTCTTTCTGGCTGACACTATTCTCAAAACAATCTTGAAAGGAATATGTCATTTCGTCTAATTTATCTTTGAATACTGAAGTGAAGGTTTTTTCCCCAGAAATTATTAAGCCCAATGTAGCATTTTCTTTCGGAGGTATATTGAATGAATTCAACAACTGTTCAGACTCTTCATGAAAGTTGCCTACATTGTGATTTATAGAAGAATCCAATCTTTTGTAAGGGAAAACATTGTTTTGCATGTTGTCAACAGAAGCATAATCTAATGATTCATGGCATTCCATAAATTTGGAATATGTGCCTTGCTTATTAGGACTTTGCTTAGACACAGAATAATTTAAAGTTTTATTTAACATTAAATCATCTACAGATTTAGCTATTGCTTCTTTGTAAACAGAAGAAAGTGTTCCAGCTTTCCCATTACTCTTTATTTGTGTATCATAATACTGAACTACTTCATTGCAGACATTATTGCTCAATGGTAGAGTAAAATCATTTGTTGTATTAGCATCACTGTTCCTATTTTCTCCATGAGTAATTTCTGTTTGTAACAAAAGACTTTGTGTGGGATCCTGGGAAAATCCTTTCACAATGACTGAAGTTAAATCATAATCTTGATTTAGATTTTCTGGTGCATCTCTTTGGTTAATTGGCATCAAGTTATCAACAGTATCAGTATCATTCCTTGAAAACATGTGAGGTAGCAATTTTTGTTTTGATGCTTCATTTAAAGATGCATCACTATCCGAACAGCAGTAACTGCATATGTTTGCTGGTAAAACTTGATCTTGGAGGACATCCTGTTCTGGATTTCCATTATTTCCTTTAAAACCTTCCCCTTCCTTTTCTGCTTTGGAAGAATGCATGATTTGTGCCTTGGTTTTAGACCGAACCTCAGGTATGCATACTTGTCCTGAACTTATTAAATGTACTGGCTCATTTTTCTCAGGAAGGCAGCACCTTGGTATAGATTTATAAGGATCAAGACTGTTTCCAACAAACTTATCAGAGTGTTCTGAAATAGAATTCTGAGAATAATCTGTGAAAGATTGAGGTGCATTAATGCTTTCAACATCACTAATTTGTTTGGGCTCTTTTTTAGTTTCACACCATTCAGTGACACCTTTATTATTCTCTAAATTAACACTATCATTATTGTCTTTTAGTATTTCACTCGCATGATTCCAAAGATTTGCTGATTCTTTCTCATCATGTGTTTCAGTACTATTAATACACAAGTCAGGTAAATCAAGTTCATCATCTTGTTCTTCCAATTTAGAAGCAGTGAAGTATATTTCTGGTATTTCAGCAGGATCATATTTTGTTCCATTACCACAATCAGTAAAACATGGGGTCTGCTTTTCTTGCAGCAATGCAGTATTTCCAGCAAGTTGTAACCCAATTAATTTTGAATGTGCACATTCCTCATTTTTTCTTGCCTCTCTTTGTTCTTGAGCTAGTCCTTCAGAATTGTTTATTTCTCTAGCAACTTTATCTTCCTGAATAACATTAGGATTTTCTGTTAAGATTTCTTTTGAAAATATCTCATTGTTATGGTATATGTTTTTATCTTCTTTATTGTAGCTTAAATTAGTATCTTGCCTATATTTCATGGTTACTGAAGTCACTAGTGGTTCAGAATCATGGATATTTTCTGTACCAATATCGTTTTTAACTACTTGGTCAAATGTGTCAGAAAACTCTTCTGTGCTTTTAGAGCTTTCTTGTATAACCTCAGGAAAAATATTTTGTTTTCCATTTTCCTGGACTCTATAATGATTAATAGTGGGTATGTGGGTATTACTCTCACACTTCATTGCTAGCTCTGATGCACACAGATCTTCTTCACTATCAGTGAGCTGGATTTTGTCTTCATCTTCTACTGCTTCAATTACAGATTGGTTTGGGCAAAATTTCTCATTATCACTGTTGAGTTTCTGAATCAAACTAGAGACTTCAGAGTTTCGTGTACTTTCTAATGCTTCAAGTGTACAGTAACTATGTAAATGTTTATTTTGACTAAGTTTCATTTCTAACATGTCACATTCCAGCTCATTGATACTAATTACTAGCTTATTAAGTTCTTCAGAGTTTATGGTTGTATTATTACATTCAGAGTGATTTCCCTTTGATATCCGAGGGATTCTTCTCTCAACAGACTCTTTTAGATTGTTGGACATTTTATTGATATAGAGGCAGAAGTTTTGAGAAGCTGTGACTGATAAAACTCCATCTTCTCCCCAAGTTCTTCTAGGGTCATTTCCAGTGTTATTTTTGGATAGATTAGAATGCAGTCCTGCTCCCAAGCAATCGTTTTTATTAAATAAATAATGCAAATCTGGAGCTTCTTTTTGCTCTCTTATTGCAGGTGTGCAACAACTTGTGTTTTTTCCAGAGTGAATGGAGTTACACACAAGACAATTAACTATCTCTGGCTGTTTCTGATCTGGAAGATTGCTATTATTTTCCATAAAAGATCTCATCTGACAAACATCCTTAATCCTAGGTATATTTTCATAACACATATCTGAGTTGAACTGTGGAGTGAATTTTTCACTTGTTTCACAAGAACGTTCAAGTGAAGTATTAGTTTTTTTCTCACTTCCATCTACATTGGAATGCACTGATTTGTCCATCACAAAATCCACAGATAAAGATGTTCTTTGCTTGGAAGCAGAATTCAGGTTACATTTGTCCCCCTCACTGCTCTTCTCCATCATATTTCCAGCATTAAATGTTGGGAAAGCTTTCTGGCTCACATTTTTTCCAGAATAATCAACTTTTAAGCTTGAAGAAGAACCATTCATTAAACCTTTTGTCTGAAATTCAAATTTATTTCCTGAATCCCATTCTTCACCTCGAGGTACTTCTTCCACTTCTCTAAATGAGGGAACCTCTAAAGCAGATTCTCTCAAGACATCCCTGAACTCTTGCATACTGTCTTTTTCAGGTTCAGAGGTCTGCATTAATATTGCAAACTGGTCACTGGAGCGAAAGGCCACTTTATCTGTGTGGTTTAACTCAACTATTTTTGAGTCTCTTGTGTTACTATCCAAATCAGAATTGGCATCTCCCTTTTCAATTGTTCTAAAAAGACATTCTTCAAAATTAGTATTTATATACATTTCTTCTTTCTGTAAAATAGAAGTATTTGGGACAGGTGTTAAGGGTTTGTTTTTAAAATCTTGATCTCGGGAAATCTCTGAGTAAGGTGAAGAAACTGACTCCAGGATTGGTTTCAAACAGCTGGATGTTTCTTTCCATTCACATGTGGATCTTGCTTCAGATAAGCTATTTGACTGTTGACAATCAGATGTGGGTAAAGAGCCAGCCTCACTGTAACATGTTTTTGTAGGAAATGTGGAAATATGACCAAATGATGTATTTTTGCTTGAAAAAGAGAACAATGATGTGTCTTCTGGGGCTTCAACTTCAAGGTGTTTCCTTGTCTCTGGTAAAGGTACTGATGGTGCTGTGGATGAAATTAGCATTTCATTCTTATTTGGCTCATGATAAATCTGATGGGGTTTTTTATAGCAAGTAACAAATGATAATTCAGCAGCTGATTGTCTTATATCATCCCTCTTCATCCAGTAGCTCGATTTATTAGCAGGGTACGTCTGAGCAACCCAGCATTCTGAATAGTCTTGAGATGAAGGAACAGTTATTATAGGTCTATTCTTTTGATTGGACAGCCAAGCATCTGTCAAAACTGGAAGATTTTCACCATCAATGGATGACCCTTGATCTGCTGAGCCACCTTGACCTGAGAAACTGATTTTCATCTTGTTCGGGGTTTGATCACAAACAGAACTAAACTGTGAACTGACATCTAAATAAAAAGAACTTGCATTGAGACTCAATGCACTACTTTCACTACAGAGCTCAAGCTTGTTCTGTAGGTCACTTACAACAGAGTCTGACCTTAGATTTTGCAACTTCCAAAAAACTTCTGCTGGCACTTCATCGTAAGAATCTAGTTTAGATTCTTCTGCATGACCTGACACCTCATCAGCATCACCTAAGCTATCCAGAGAAAAGCTTCTCGCATTGATAGTCAGATCGCCTGATGTGGATGTGCTTGTTAATTGTGAGAGAGATTGAGAATTCTCGTCTTTGGAGAGCTTAATAGGTTCTGGATGTATTTCAGAAGAATTGTTCATATCTTGGCCTTCGGCATTGTTTTCCTTTTCTGTAAGTGAATCTTGTGACATTTGGCTGTCATCACTTTCTGAACCGTCTAATTCCACAAGATCTATTTCAGCTGATTCCTCCAGATGACTCAATTGTCCTATCAAGACTTCTGAAGTACCACATGAAAGGGAATCCACAGAATAATTACTATCTGTGTCAGAAAACTCAACATCCTCACCTTCTTGCCAGTTGATCAGTGGATCAGGTGCTGTTTTGGAGATTCTATCATTCAGCAGTTCAACACTATGCCATCTTCTTTTTCCATGACAAAGTGACACATGACTATTTAGATTATTAAGGCTTCTTGCCGAAGGTGTTACTCTTAAGAATTCATGCTTTTCTAATGACTGTTTGTCCACTAAACCCTTTTTAAAGTTCTTTGGGGTCTGGGTCCATTGCTGAAGAAATGGTTTACCATATATTGATGATTTTTTAAGTTTCTTAACAGAATTCCCAGGAAATGAACTTTGGTGCTTTTTTCTTTTATCCACCTGAAATTTTCTATTGGCTTCCTGAGCTGCATTCTTTTCTAAGTGTTGAATTACTTCTAGTTCTTTAATTTCAGACCCTTCCTTCTTCATTTCAGGTTCATGCTTTTCCTTAAAATTATCAGACGTACAGACCTTTGATCTCTGGGCTTTAGATCTGGTTGGTCTTAAGCTATTATCTGATCTCTCCATTGTTTGCTTATGTTTACCAAGATAAATGACTTCTGTATTATTACAGTTATTTTCCACTATTCCTTTATTTCTGAAATAGATATCCTGTTTTTTGATTATCTGTTTCTGGGCTAAGAAAGATCCATCTTTTTCCTCATGAGTATTTCTTCTGGAATGTTCTTGAACTGCTCTGGGAAAATATTTTGCAGATGGAGATTTCTTTGGTGGATTGATAATGGAGCATGTGTAGTTATGTGCTGAGGTAGTTATCTGAGAGGGATCGCTCTTCAAGAAAATACTGTAGAAAAAAACAATAATTTGAGAATAAGTGCTTTGTGAATAGACAGATTGAGACAAGAGACAAGGAGGACCTATGTTTATAGTATGACTTCATCCTCTAACCAAAAAGGTATGTATACGTGTACACTAAATGTAGCACTTTTCCCCATTCCCATATTAAATTCGTTATCTCCAAAAAATTTGTCTGAATAATAGAAGAACTCTGGGGGAAGGGCTCATTTTAGTTATTGGAACCAGTAAGAAATTTTAGAAGCTCTGAATGACTATGGTTTGCCTGACCAGACAATCTTAACACATTATGGGTTGATTTATGAAGCCTAGAAAATTTCTGATGTTGAATCGAGGCTTTTAAGTTGAAAAATGTCACCCTCAACTTCATAATATATTATTTGAGGTTTTCCTCTTGTTTCTTTTAATAGTATTTGCTACCATTGATAGAATTTTTACACACCACACTATTTGGTATTTGTTACATAAGTCTTTTTAGATTGTTCATTTCAGGGAACAGTAAAGTAAAAGAAATTGAGATATAGAATTCTGTATAATTAGAATAAAAAAGGAGAGATATTTCATATTAAAGCACAATTTGTCGCAGAATATCTGGGAGGATTTTTCCCCCCCTAGGCAAACTTTTCTCATTTCATAAATTGCCCTTTGTTAATCAGATACAAATAACCACTAATTTATTTAAAGCTTTTACATTGACTTAAAGAATGCCTACCTTTAAGTGCTGGCTGTCATCTTTAAAACCCTAGGTGGCATGGGCACAGGTTACTTGTGGGAATGCCTGATGGCTACTGTTTGCTCCACCAGATCAGACCAAGGAGCTTTCTCCAGGTCCTAACAGTGAAGCAGTGTCACTTGATAGGCCATAAGAAACCTGCTTTTTCTGTCATGATATCTGTCTCATGGAACAGCCACCCCATTGAGATAGGGACATACTTGTTGGCCTTCCAGAAGGTCGCAAAGATCTGGCTATTCTCCCAGGGACTGGGACACAGAGGTTAATGGAAGTCTAATGTTGGTGGGTCCAATAAATTGGTATGCAGATTTTATCAGGAAGCTTTCATAGCTTTCTTTTAGTAGTTTGTGAACTGTTTTTTTGTTTTTATCTCTGTTCATTAATCAGAGTTCTCTGTTCCTATAAATGGGATGTGGGGAAGGGGGCACAAAATAAATTTAAAAAGGTACTGAATAGTGAAGATTTAGATAAAGCCTATAAAACCTTGAAGCTACATCATACAGCTAGAAACAAATGCTTTTAAAAATACCATATCATATTAACATTGTAATTTTTATTACATTGATAGGATTATGTGTACTTCACTAGAATATGCTCTAAGTATGATTACTTTTGAAGTCTGTCAGGAAATGTCATGTTGCACAACAAAGCATGATATTTACTGGTTGGGGGATTGTGCTAATGTTGAGATAATTACTTCCTGCTTAAGATTCTCCCACTAACTGAGATCAGACATGTGTTGACAGGAGTCAGGGCTTTTGGTTATATATTTTTCCTTTGGTTATATATTTTTCCTTTTCTCCCTCCAATGAAATACATAAAGGATTTTAGGATTTTTAGGATTTTTAAAAAGGTATGGGGAGTCATTGGTTAATAATGGTCATTGACCAGAATTTCTGTTGCTAAGCAATGTAGTTGCTTTCACCTCTAGACAAAATGGTGGCACACAAATGAAATAAATAAAATAAAAATAATCACAGTATTTAGTAACTGCAATCTTGGTATTCCCCCTGAGGATTGCAGCTCATTGACAAATCCCAGGTGGCTTGCAAGAAATCCAGCAAGCATGTAAAATGCTCCAGTTGTGGAACTGGAGATGGCTTCTGAGTGGTGGGGAAGGGACCACAAATGCCCCATGAGGTGCAGTGCTAGTGACAGGTAAGAGAGGGTGTGCGAGTGGCCCACAAGGTCTGGCACAGCATGAACACTCCCAAGCTGGGGTGGCTGCTGTCAGTTGAGAGAGACTATGCACCTGATCGAAGCATGTCATAGTACTTTTCTAAGCTAATAGATCTTGTTGTGGAGTTGACGGTAGAGGTCCCTCAGCTTTTGGTGCTGGGAGACTTCAATTTCCATGCCCTATAAAGGTTATATGAAGCATCAAGAATTCATGGCCAACATGGCAGCCATGGTTTGCTCAGATTTCACTTCTGATCAGTTGATCTGATATTAGAGGATGTTAAACTTAATTGCTTTCTCTGATGAGGTTTATTGCTCCTGATCACCTGCACAGATGGTAGAACTGATTAAGATGGTTTTGCCTGAGAGACCAAGATAAGATTTCTCCAAGTTCCTATGGATTTTCCCAGCAACCTGGCAGAAGATTCCACTGACTCCTAGTTGACGTCTGAAACACAGAGGTGGCCAGATTATTAAATGAGGTTGTCTCAAGAGGCCTTTTTGTGTTCATGAATTGGGGGGGATATTCTTGGTTTATTGATAAGTTCTTGAAAATAAAATGGCTATGATGTATTGTGCGAGAATACAGGACTGAACCACTATTGATACAGCTTACAGTTTACCCTTGAATATAGAAATGCAACTTTACTGTGTTTGTGGAATGTGCCTCAACAGCAGGATAATCTGCCCATTTTTAGTGGGCAAAGGCAAGTGAATTTTCCCATGTGGGACACCATTTGAAGTCTATAACAACTCAAATTCACTCTGGTATGCACTCTGCATGGGTGAGGTTAGAGGAGATGAATGAAGTAATGTCTTGCGATGTTATCTGGGATTTGTTTTAGCCTATTGATTTCACAAAAGAAGATAGGGTGATGTGTGGGATACATTCTGACATGTGTGAGATAGATCTGTGCCCTATCTGGATTCTTCAGGAAGCCCAGAAAAGTCTAAGCATGTGGATCAGAGAGGCAGTCAATGCCTTGCCAGGGCATTTATATCCACCACTTTCTACATGCATTCACACATACATTAAAAGCTAAGTACAAATGTTATTTACCTGGATTGTGGTGACTGAGATTTTAAGCAAGTCTTCCTTTGGCATTGCAAAGGTTCTGGGTTTGGGTTTGATCTTGGCCATGAAGATTTGCAATTTGAAGACTTAATGCTGGTATCTTGATTCAAGAACTGCAGAGATATCACACTGTTTTTGCTGACCCAGCAAGTAGCTTCTAACCATTCCAGGTTTTTCTTTGCTTCTAACAATTTCTGCTTCTTCACAATCCTCTCCAAATGCAGTTTAAGCTTCTTTTGACTCAAATGCCTTTCTGCTTTCCTCAAAGAATATTTTCGTAAAAGTTCTAGCTGCACTAATTTTTTCTTGTTCTGCTCTGTCAAGGAAGGGCCAACCTCCAATTCTGATTCATGCTGAACTCCAGCTTCAGCGTAAGATTTGACCTCAGTCTGCACAGCAGACTCCCGCTGCTCCTGGCTAGCCAAACGTTTCTTTTCATCAATGAGCCACTGCCGATCTGGGAACAAACAAAATAAACGCAAACATCAAGAAGTGCTCTTGCTTTTACTAACTTCCTAATTATCAACAGACAGGACCTATTTAATAATTAATGTAACATTAAATTACGTCTATGTTGATTTTATCTAGGAAAGTATCAATGTTATTTTTTTGTGGGCAAAATATCAGATGGTCCTATGGCGCTTTAAACGCTAACGAATATGCTATATGCTGTTAAGTTTTTGTAATCTTTTTCTTATAGCATTATACTTCATGCATTTGATTTCATTTTTCATTTCATTTTAAGAAATTAAATAAAGTCAGGCAATAGCATTATCCCTGAGATTCAGATGGCCCTAAGGCTATTAGGTTTTTTTAGAAAGCCTTGAGGACCTCAGGCATTGGGGCCAATTCCTTATTTTATTATATTTTTTATTGAGATATCACGTTTTAGGGGCTTTGGCTATATAATACTATTTTGTGATATTTCCTGCGTTTTTATGAATTTTGTATTGTGAGCTGCTTAGAGTCAAATGGCTGAGATGAGCAGTAAATTCAATCAGTCAATCAGTAATCCCATAAATTGTGATCTATTGCCTATACTGCCTTTGAAACAAAGTCAAGGGCCTTGAGGTTTTGCTGTTCTATGCAATAAGTTTAATCTTATCATTAACAACAGTTGAATTGCAAATAGCACCTAGTTGGCAAGGCTGATTTCTGGCATCAGTACTTGCTTTATTCAGTGTAAAGGGTAAAAGAAATCTAAATTAAACAGACATATACCAGAACCTACCTTTTATTATATCCTTCTAGAAAAAAATATTGTGTTACTGAAAGGTACTGCGTTGAATAAATTACTTATATTACAACCAAAGGAGGTGTCTGAGAAACATTAACAAAAAATAGCTACCCAATTTTGGAGTTTTTATTTTTTTCCTGATCTTAAGATTTCCTGTAACTGTTTATAATGTGAAAATAAGCTATTGTCTTTGACAAAAATAAGGGTATTTTTAAATGGAAAAAGTTCTTTTTTAAAAATATATTTTTATTATTTTTTCCTTAAATATACATCTATCTTATGTGTGAACAGTTAGTTTTGGGTATCATTCATATTGATGCAATTTCGTCATAACAATGTCATTAATTTCTATCACATTTCTCAAATTTAAATATTCCTCATTATATTATTTAAACATACATAAATAAAAAATGCCTAATTCCTCATCTTTGTCTCTATCTTCCTCTGTGTCTTTCTTGTTCAATCTAAACATTAATAGAAAAAGTTCTGAAGGTTTTTAAGTACAAACTAGCATATTTAAAACATAATGATCATCAATATTCTTTTAAATGGGAATACGACTGAATAGGATGCCACAAGATTATACTTGTGGATTTTTGATTCTACCAATGTCAATAGAGATGTTATGGCCATGTTTACTGACTGATAGCAGCTATACCCAAAACTCCAGAAAGTCCATTTGCCTCTTGAAAAAGCACCTTGACTTGTTTATTTATTTATTGGATTTATATCCCGCCTCTCTTCACCCCTTTCAGGGAAACTCGAGGTGGCAAAACATACAATAAAAAACAATTTGACCTATACAATAAAATAAAAAAACTCATTCGTTCACTCAATAATGCACGGGGGGGGGGGGAGGGAGAAGGGGACACGAAGATTAAGGCCAAGCTTGCCGGCAAAGCCAGGTCTTCAGTGCCTTG
>JANHGC010003405.1:41995-58014 GCA_027560395.1 Boaedon fuliginosus
AGCACATTCGGCTTTCGCAGCAAAAAGGATTTGGGATTTGGCTGGGACCAGCTGGGAACAATAACAGTGCCTGAGTCGATGGGATCTGAGGGGCTCGGCTGAGCTGGCTGGTGATCGGGGCTGAAAGATCGGGGCTGAAAGATCGGGGAGGCAAAGGGTTCCAAATGACCCCCTTCCCTAGTTCTGCGTCCCTCGCAGCCCCGTCCAGCCTCTACCTACAGGACTTTGCTTCCCCTTTTACTACACAAACACGGCACGCTACAGGGGGAGAAATAACCCCCCCCCTGAAATTAAGGCCAGGCCCGATTTTTAGGGTTCAAAAGAAAATAAGACCCTGTCTTATTTTCGGGGAAACACGGTAGATTATCCTTGGAATTAAATGTTAAACTATATTCCATCACATGACTAAGCTATATAGAATCACATGGACTTCACATACTGCCATATATAGATTATGTCCATAATTTTTATAAAACACAAGAAAGTAAGTTTCATAGAATTAAAACATTTAAATTAAGTAACTATTATTTAATTAAGATTATGTCTGCAGGGTTGAAAACACCACTAATTAGTATGCTATTATGGAGGATGATAATTCCTTGCAATGATTAACCATTCCTTTTGTTGATGGAAGCTGCAATATAGAAGGACAATGAGAAAAATAATTATAAATAAGAAGCTTCTCTTATAAATTTATAAATTCTTATAAATAATATGAATTAGAGCACTTTAATACAAAATACCTATTTGCTATCCCTTCTTCCAGAAGTTCAACTACTTGTCTGTAGTCTGTAACCACATGTTGAGATAATCCTGGAAGAGATTTTAGAAAAGAAGACTCAATAGTTTTAAAAAAATCTTCCTATCTTTTATCCCAAAGGTGCTTTTTCAAGAGGCAACTGGACTTCCTGGTTTTTCTTTGAAGACGTTTCACGTCTCACCCAAGAAGCTTCTTCAGCACATTATGTAACCTAGTTTGAGTAATGGAACATCTGCAAGAAAACAAGAAAGCTTAGAGAGCACCAAGGACCCCTTATTTCAACCCTGAGCTGCAAATACTCTCCTGTATTTGGAAAGCATCTCTGAGACAACCATGACCTGGATGAGTAAGAATCTCCACAGACATTCCTGTCTTTTAATACTCAGGATCCAGAGGGCACTAAAGAATAGAAATCTTTTCTGTGACATTGAGATTAGCAGGAGAGACTCTTTTGATGACCTCCCCTGCAGCAGAAGCCTTCCTAACTGGATATCCTAGAACAGGCCTGTCAAACTGGCTGCCTACAGGCGGGATACGTCACATGCAGGCCACGCCCACCCCGTTCCGCAAAGGCAAAAAACATTGCGATATCCATGACACAATAGAGTTTAACACTAATCAAGGAGAAGTTTTGGCCAATATCATCCACCAAATGTTTAATTATTACTTCAATCAATTTTTTATTTTAATGTTTCTGGGGTTTTATTTCCACTGGGCTCCTTTGATTTTTACACTTAATAATTTGTTGTATGGTAACTTGAATGCCAAAAAGACAGAAGAGTAGGATATATATTTAATAAACAAAGATTTCAAATAGAAAAAAATATATTATGGCTGAAACAAAGGATCACTGTATTGCTGAAACAAGGTAATTGTGAATACAAAATCAATGAATCAAACTTAAGTTACATAATGTACTTTAATTGTATGGAATATAAGAAATATGTATTACTAAGCGATTGCACAAAGCATTCTCCATATGTTTCAAATAATCTCCCATGTCTCCTTTCCCCTTATTAATTTATATTAAAACATAATATGTGATGGGTACTTTCCAAGCAATAGCCAGACAAATAGGTAATGGGATTGGAAAATTACAGTGCAAAGATGTCACATCCATTTTCAGTTTAGACATCAAAGTGACAGAAAACAATGAAGCAATTTTACTTCCTCTGTGGAGTAACATGTTTTAGAAATCTGTCAAATAAATAAATTTGCTCCTGTAATCATAGTCACCAGCTAAGCGGTGACAACATAGGTTAACTGACCAAAGACCCGAAAGGCATTAAGATGATGAGAGGAATAGGTGGACTAGTCAGGTAAGTTGATGGCATCAATGGAAAAGGAAGGCATGAAGAGGATTAAAGAGAGGGGAGGGTGAACTAACTGGGTAGTTTCTTCCAGGTTGCCAATGGGAGATAAGGCTCTGGGTGGGCTGGTCCATAGATTCTGTAAAGGTGGAGGTATACAGAGTAAGGAAGATGGGATCCATTGGTTGAATGGGATGGGGGTGAATTATATTTTTATATCTACAACCTACAGATAATACTTGAAAATGGCTCAAATAGACTCCTCCCTAATTTGCTTGAGTATATGGAGGATGAAAAAGTACAACATAATCAGACTTGCAAGATTGTTATTTTACATGAATTCAATAAATGTAATTTTAGCTTTCCTATAGAATTGATTTCTTGTTCTAGTACACCTAATAAGGCTAATAGAACAGGAAAGTTGGACATCATATTTCCAGCCTTACCTGTTTGCCTATTAAGCTTCCAAGCCGTTCCTTGGACAAAATCTGGAACACCTAATATGTTTTCTGTTTCAAATCAGCTGGCCATTGACTTACTTGGAAGAATCTGACTTAAAAGCCTTATATTTTTAATTGAACAAGAATAACTTTTAAATGTATGATAAATTCCAACCAATAACTGGCAAATTTAGAGTGATAGTTGACGTTCATGGCAGAGCACATTCATGCAGGCTGCTCTTGGTATACAGCAGAGTGCATCCATAAACACTAACACAGAAGACACAGTGAAAACTCCTAAATCTCACAACATGTGACCAGACTGAAGCACAGCTAGCTGGAAAACTGGGAGCATCCTAAACCAATTCTTCCTTCTGATCTTTCAAGACTTCCAGGTCATGTTAGATACTGATGGCTCCTTCTAAATCAGGTTCATATTACTGGTTCATATTACTATTAGTACGATATGATTAATAATTCATTCAAATGGAATTATCAATTTTGAAATCAGTTCAGTCTGGGTATTCAGTAAAGCATTTTATGTCAATCACATGACATTGTTAAACAAAGAGGGTTTTATTTTATTTTTAAACATGGAGACAAGCTTTTTTCAAAGTCTGAACTGCAGTGTTAGACTGTTAGCAGCAGAGACACATCAGTATTTTGCAAGACCTTATGAACGGATCCTTAGAGACACATTAAATAAAACAGCTTTATACAGAATGCCCCCTAAAGGTTAGGCAGATGTAATTAACTACATCCCAATTACTTGATTTGTCAAGAACAATCTTATATACACAATTCCATACAAAGTATACCTTTCAAAAGTATAGCATTAATAGTAGTAGCATTAATAATTTATTTATTTATTTAATTTATTTATTACATTTTTATGCTGCCCAATTCCCAAAGGACTCTGGGCGGCTTACAACATGGATAGCAATAGCATTCAGATTTTTTATATACTGATTATCAGAGCTTTACAACACTCCCCAAACAGTTACAGAGTCAGCTTATTGCCCCTGACAATCTGGGTCCCCATTTCACCGACCTTTAGAAGGATGGAAGACTGAATCAACCTTGAGCCTGGTGGGATTCGATCTGACAACCTGCTGAACAAGTCAGCAGTCTGCAGTACTGCATTTAACAACTGCGCCACCAAGGCTCTAGTTACAACTGTTATAGCATCTGGGGCCCCCACTGTTATTTGCAACTTCTGGGGGCTTCTATGAAGCAAAATTTCATGGAAGTTGGATTTCTCTGGTGACCATGTGACTCTCTTTATGACTTGTGGTTCATCAAATGTTCACAGCAAACAAGGGTTATAAAATCAGGCATAACCACATCACTTAGCAATACAAATTCGATCTGACAACTTGCTGAACAAGTCAGCAGGGATTGCAGTGCTGCATTTAACCACTGTGCCACCGAGGCTCTAATTCTAATTTTTAGTAATTTTTCATTAATAGTCTGCATCACTATTAAGAATAAGGCATTCAAAGTTTATATTCAATAATTTTCCGGCCAAAAAATATTGACAATTTACCTCCAATAAATTTTGGCAGCAACTGGAGTTTATGTCAGTCATTAGGCAGCTAGATGCATAAAACATAAAGTTAGGAAAATTTAGATGTGCCACAAGCTCTTTGAATAATACTAGATTTCCATCCATCCCTCAGAACTTCCAGAAACAGTAAGCAAAAGCAATGGCAAAATGAATGATATAATGATAAAACATTTCACAAGATGTAAGGAAATAAAACTGAAAAAATAAATTTCTCTCTCTCTCTGTCTGAATAATATCTACCTTTAAAAAGACAATTACCTTGAACATATGGACCCATCTCAGGATGTTCACGGACACGAAGCGTATACGGCTTCTTATGGTTTGACTGCCTTAATAAATCGCGGACTTGCTCATTATAAATTTCTAGGAAACTACAAAGAAAGAGAGATGAGCAAAATATTCTTCATCAAAGTATTTGGATGGTGAGGTAGCAAGGTCAATCCAGCGGAGTAATAGTGGGGAAAACAATAGTTTGGCAAAAAAATATTTTTGGCGTTCTTTTATTGGTTGTCTTAAGGTCTGCTCTGGCTATTTTTGTGATGAAATGAATACATTTACAATACAATACAATATATTGTAAGAATAGCTTTGGGAAATATTTGGTAGGGAGGCACAGCAACCATGTGGAAACACCTATGTTTCAATCTAAAATGAACCTTTCCTCTGAGAGAAGATTCTGGTTAAAGAAAGGGTATTTCTGTTGGAGAGTTGTGCATGGCCTTGCATTCAGTTCAAAAAAGCCTTCAGAGAATGAACATAATACCTGATTATAACTCTTTAAAGCAGCCTTTCTTGGGATTTTATGGAAAATGCTAAGTGTGACTGAACAATCCCACAAAAAGGAATGATTGCTTGAAAGAGTTGTAGAAGCTGCTATGTTCATGTTCTGAAGTACCTTTTAGGAATCAAATCAGAAACACTGGAAAGCCCTATTAATTCCATTCCCGGCCTTTTTGCATCTGTAAAAGCTATGATTTAAATATATACTACATTTATTGTTAGTATGTCACTAAATATTACACTTTGACAAACTAACATAACCAATGCCTGTCTTATACTGTCAATGTGAAAGTTCTATAAAGTTTATGGGGCTTTTAAATGTTTAATGATAACTGAACACAGTCCAAATATTAGACATCCAAACATCCTCTAAAACGTGATGTAATCACAAATGACAATAATTATGCTTTCTAGTTCAAAGAAACAAAGACACAAAGAAATTATCAGTGGTTTGATATAGAAAAGAAGAACTGGTAAAAACATATGACCATATGAGAAAATTAACGAATACGTACCTAACTTCTACTCTGCATGATGCTGACTGCTTGGAAGAGGCACCTTCTCTTGAAAAAAGACCCTATGAAAAACAATAGTTTATATTTTCTATCTTCTGTGAGAAAATTAAGCAAACTTAAATGAAGTATTTCATTTAATAACATAAATACCTGACATATCCGAGGTGTTAATCCAATGGAAGCCTTGAAAAAAAGAAGAGATTATGTGAAAACTGTTCTTCATGTGTTTTAGAAGTATCATTAGTATTGATTCAACTTCCAGAATTCCCCGGGTCTATGACAATTCACCATGGCCAACTCACCATGGCCAACTCGCTAGGGCCAACTCGCTGCAGGACAGGAGTTACACTAATATCAAAGAAATGGTGGAATAGAATCATTAAAGAAAGGATGCAAAGGGAGGGGCAGAATGAAATGCGAATAATAATTTTGTATTTATTTAAAATAATTAAGTAGAATTATTAAATTGTCTTGCAGTGAGTGGGGCATGGCGAATTGTCCTGTAGTTAGCTAGCTGTGGTGAGTTGTCTGGACCCTGTTGGCCTGGCAAGTTGTCCCATTGCGGAATTCCCCAGCCAGCCATACTTAGCTATGCTGAAGTCCCCCCATCTTAAAAATTGTTAAGGTTGAGGAACATTGATCAAGTGTTGAGTTAGTGTTGAGGAAACACACAGGAAGCTACATGCCAAGCAAAGGGAGTAGCACAAAATAATGTTCTGGCTTAAAATTTTCATCACAGCTGTGCTTCAACTTGACAAAGCCAGACTAACTGGCATTCCATGGTATTATTTTACATGCTTTCTTATTTAGAGGAGTATATTATTAGTATAGGATTATATTCTTGTAAAATAGTATGAAAAGTATTATTTTAATATGAACTAGGAAATGGTTACATCTGTTACATTAATGCAAACAATTAAGTTGCCAATATTTTTTTAAAAAATTCTTCCTATGGTGATCTTGAATGTTAGAACTACGTTTTTTTTTTTAAAAAGATAAAGCAAAGTACAGAATCAAGAGTATAACTCACTGGAGTTCCCATCATGGTATATGTTTTTCCTGAACCTGTCTGTCCATAAGCAAAAAGACAAATATTGTATCCTTTAAAAGCACTGGATAACACCATTGTACCAAGATCCTGAAAAACCTGCAAAGAACAAAGAGAGAAATTATACTCTGATATGCAGAGCTTTTTTTCTGGGGGAACTCACCGGAACGGAGTTCCGGCACCTTTTTTTCCTTAGACTTCTTTTGTATATTAGTATATCTATGGTGCGCATGCGCAATACAATGGAGTTCCGGTACCTTTTTTTTTAGATCCGGTACCCTTTTTTTTTTAGAAAAAAAGCACTGCTGATATGTGATGCTAAGTTCATTGTTTGTACATCTAAAGTGCTTTGAAATTCTAGCATAGCGTTTCTCAAAACAGAGAGAGGGAACGGAAGGGCAAATGTTTTAGCACAATACAAAGGTCAATCTGGTACATTTTTAAATTTCCCTCCGATCAACATAATGAAAGTACTTCACAAAGCCTCTTTTACATACATTTCATTCTTAATAAGTACAAGTAATCCTCAGCTTATGACAATTGAGCCCAAAATTTCCATTGCTAATCAAGACAGTTAAGTGAGCTTTGCCTTATTTTATGACTTTTCATGTCAGAGTTGCTAAGTGAATCACTGCAGCTGTTAAGTTAGTACCACGGTTGTTAAATGAATCTGGCTTCCCCATTGATTTTGTTTGTTGGTTGATTGCAAGAGGTGATCACATAAACTTGGGACATTGCAACTCATAAAAGTACATGTCAGTTGCCAAGTGTTCTAATTTTGATCATGTGACCACAAAGATGCTGCAAGTGTGAAAAATTGTCATATGGTCACTTTTTTCATTGCCATTGTAACTTTGAATGGTCATTAAACAAATATCTGTAAGACAAGGACTACCTGTATTGGTCAGTAGTGAGATCAACATCTGAATATCTGAAGTTTGTTTATATTAATCATTGTTACTGATATTTATTTGATACATATATTTACATTCTGTAAATGTGTTCAGGGACCAAAATAAAATTTTATTTGATTTGTCTTATTGAGGATGAGGGTCATGTCCCAGAAGACAAAAAAAAAAGGATTACATGGACTTGCAGCTCAGTGAGAGCTTCATAGCTGGTTAATTCATGCTGGAATGAATAGCAAAAGCGCAGTTAAGTTCAATAAAGGCAGGATACTTAAATAACAAGTCATGTAGTAAAGTTCTTTCTGATGAAGTTGCTGAATGGCAAGAAAAAGAGAAGGAAAATATATTTTGGGTGGGTTTGAATAACCATATGCAGTTAATCAAGATATGTGGAGGTGGTTGATCAAGTAACAACAGATCCCAGTCCCATCCACTCTGCCCCCACCCTCCCCATCTGTAATTGGATCCCAGCTTTCATTTGTTGGTATTTGTTTATGTTTTTAGTGTGTGTGTGTGTGTGTCTTTTAGGATTGTAAGCTGCCCACACTTACCCTGTAATAAGATAGATAGCTGATAAATTTTATGAAAAACACAGTAAATCAAAATAATATTATTAACATAATTTTTATTGTGATTTAAGAAACTGTATGGCTCTTAATTCAATTCCTATGAAAAATAGAGATCAGCTTCTTAAAATCGTATCTGCATTTTAAAAGAATATAATAAGGTATCCAATTCTACAGTTTATTATCATATGCATAACCTAAGGAAAGCAGGTATAATGGTACTACAAGATTAGATTAAATTAATGGTTTATCTATGGTAGTTGTGCATCCTGTTTCCTAGTCTGGCCAGTCCAGATGCCAATAGTAGATCAAGATAACAAATGCACTCCCATAGTCGCCAGCTCATAATTAGGATTCAGAAATATATTTTCTCCGATTCTAGAATTAGCACTAAAGCTTCATGATTTATCTGTCACAACTTCTAACCTATTTAATACATCTCAGGTGTCAATTTTTGCTGAACAAAATAAAACATAGTAGGGGAAAGGGAGGTAGAAGGCAGAAAATAATTGAAAATTGTTTTGCATGGCTAGAAGTAAGGTACTTTTAGATATCCTAATAACCTACAACAAGCTACTGTAAGTTACATAATAAAATGTTGGATTTTACCTTGCTATTTAAGGTTTGTAATTAAATATGAGCTTGATCTTGTTGGATGTATTATCAAATCCTGCAGGTCCTATAGGGCACTGTTCTTTATGTATTCTGTGCCATTAACATGGTCAAAACTGGTTCTTTTTTACAAACATTGCAAATCTTTCTTTTTCCTTAGTTTAGATCAAATACTCTCAAATATTGCAATTAGAACATCTGTTTTTATTTAAATTGATGCTTTCTGTGAAGAATGCTCTTTCTAAAAAAGAGGAAGAACGCCAAGATTGTCAACATTCCAGGAAGTTATACTTTTTAATGAACTCTAAACTTTCCACAAAATTATACTAGAACATGTACTAAAGCTTCACCCTTCTTTCTGGACCTACTCCTAATAAAATATATAGTTACTATAAGAAGCCATGTGCTAGTTCTCTAAGATTTTTTAAAATATATTATCTATCATCTATGTTGTAATTTTTTTATCTTCTGTTTGATTCCTGAATCCATTCTTATTCACCTTTGAATGAATATTTCATCTATATCAAAAGAAACCAGTTCTTGCTCCTGACAACACTGAATTATGATTTATAGCCCTTTTCGCTCACTCTTATTTATTAATTCCTTCAACAGCTCAGCTAGAGCATGTATGTGCATAGGTATATGTACATACATACATATTTCAGGACACTCTTAAGAATTAATGATGGTAATCATCCCTTCAATACATTACTGGACATTTTCAAACTTGAAATCTAAAAATTTGATAGAAAGTTAATATCAGTAACTATTTTGTGCATTATGAAATATATAATGTTTCATAATACATAATATATAATGTATAATACATAATATATAATGTAGGTATATAATGTAATGTATGTATTTACTGCATTTATATCCTGCTATTTTTCTGAAAGCTCATTGTTCAATAAATTGATTGGAGGCCTATATAATTAATTCTGAAAGGCAGTAAAGGTCTTGCTAATGGACATAACCACTCACTTTTCATGGCAGAGTTATGCGGGAACATACACACACACACACATTAATTTTTATATATATAGAAGATATAGATAGAAGAAGAAGAAGAACAAGAAGGAGAGAGAGAGAGAGAGAGAGAGAGAGAAGATTTTGAAGCGCCTGATAAAATTAGATTATTAATTTATATTCTGGACAAACATTTGAAAAAACAGAAGACTACATTGTTGGTCTCCTTAGGTGTAGAAAAAGACTATGATATGACGGAGAGGGAATTTCTGATTCTTTATTTATTTATTTATTTATTTATTTATTTATTTATTTATTTATTTATTTATTTATTTAACTTATATCCCGCCTTTCTTCCCCGGTCAAGGAAAACACAAGGCGGCGTACAACAATATATAAAACAATAGCATTAAAAGTTACAATAAAAACATTAACAGTAAACATTTTAAAAACAATTCTCTAAATATTCATGTAAACCGTTCAAGCCCACTCCCTCTAAAGCAACAAATACACAATAAGCTTTCTGAGGTTCATAAACTCTGTATCCTGCTGAAGAGTGAAAACACACTGTGCATTTTCTTTGCCTAGCTTAAAGCCACACTACATTTCTCAGTATTTCTCAAACTTTACTGACTCACCGCTCTGCTGCTCCTGCAATCCCAATTCTAACCAGTATATTCCTAGGCTGGTTTAACAAATTTATCCTGCTGTATAATTTGCATTCATTCTTGGAAACTTTCATTTGTATAGGTAGGGGAAACTTGGATTATTCCAATCATCAGATACAAATACAGTTTTTCTGCACACATTAAATGAGTTCATAACTGCACCGAACGCAACCATAAGCATATTTTAACATTTCTCCAAACACTAAACACCTGCAGTTTTACCACTTTGCATACTATCATGGTTTTTATGGCTTCCATTTTTTTAGATACTAACATTTATAGGATTTGTTTCAATTCCATTCTTTAAACTATCACTAGCTGGATCCCTTTAAAATAGTTCTTAGCAACTTCTCCAGTCAATTTTGTTCCAAGAAATTTTATTACCTTTGTTTTTCAGCACAATTTGATTTTCCCTTCCTCTATTTTCATTAGTCCTTACACTTTTTGACTTTGTAATTATTATTATTTTGCTCTATATACAACATTAAATATCTATCAGTCTTCCTTTTTCCAGCATTTCTCTTATAAGCATTTTTTTCCTCAATCAAGGCCATTTTCCCCTGATAATACTGTCTAGCATTCTTTCTCATACTTCCCATTAGAATAATTCCACTCATTTCTCTAGCAATTTGTGATATAATTATTTTCAGTTCCGAACAGTTTACACATTCCATTTCCTTATGTATACTTTCCCATACATTCTTAGCCTATCTTGCAGGGTATTCTTTTACAGGGCTTGTGCATGCTATGATTACTGTATGTCCCCCGCCCCACTTTTTTTCATGTCCATTTTTTTCTTCACAGATCCATTCCTGACATTACCAAAAGAAATATTTACTGTGGCCCTTATTCAGAACCTGACATGATCACTCTTGTACTTTTCACTATCTCTCCATCTTTTATTATAAATGGTCAGATTTGTATTTATTCCTTTGCTACGCATAGACTTATGCTTAAACCATGTATCTGAAATACAACAAAGTATTTCTAAGCAAAGGGCTCTAAACAATCACCAATTTCATTTGTCCTTGGGTCTCTGAATGGACAATCATATTTTTGTACTATCTTGCTTTGAACCCTCCTCATCCCTTCTTGTTACTAACGAAACATCTTTTTCACTGGATCATACTCATTTAGAAAGTCGTATTTACAACCATTGTTTAGTGACTGTTCCAAATTATAGCAACAATGAAGAAAGTAATTTACAACTGGTCCTCGCTCTTACAACAGTTTCAGCATCCCCATGTTCATGTGATCAAAATCCAGCTGCTTGGCAGACAGCATGTATTTACAATGCTTGTAGCATCCCAGGTCATGTGACTCTCATTTGTGACACAGCCAGCAGGCTTCTACAAGCAAAGTCAATGGGGGAAGCCAGACTTGCTTAACAACATCAGGTAGAGGTAGTCCCCAACTTATGACCACAATTCCTAAATATTTAAGATTATGTGATTGACTTTTTCTCATCTAAGATCACATAATTCCAAAGGGGAATACATTTAAATTACATATTAATTTAATTATTAACCACAATAATTAGTGTAATGAATTTATGTCATTAGTTATTTAATTATACTTATATAATCAGGATCATCAATATATGCAAATTTAAAAATACTGAATTATGCAAATCTAAAAATACTGAAATATGTGAATTTAATGGTAGTTAAATCTGTGATGAAAATGTCTTTTTGGCATTTATCATTCTCATAGCATTTAATAGAATTGAAGAAGCTTTTAAGTGAATTAAAAGCCACAGACAGAATGTAATTACCTTGTATGCCATCATAATACATATACAGTAATCCACTTTCAAGCTTTTAAATCCAAAAGGAAGACATTATATAAGAATTTCTCACATTTTTTCCTACTAAGATAACAAAATGAGGACAGCTAAAGAATCTTGAGATGAAGAGATGGATACTGTAAAATTTGAATTTGAATTTATTTGAATTTATTGAATTTATACCCCGCCTCACTTCCCCGGTCAAGGGGAACTCGAGGCAGCTAACAACAGTAGTTAAAAATATACAATATATAAGATAAAATACCTAAACAACAATCATACATCCAAAGGGAAGGCACATCATTTCCAGGCCATCTGGCAAAGCCAGGTCTTTGTAGCCTTGCGGAAGGCCCACAAGATGGGAATAGTTCTAATTTCCACAAGGAGCTGGTTCAAAATGACACCAGGACTTTATGCCACCTTACAATATAAAGAATTGCTAGAAGATTCTGAGAATGACAAGAAAAACACTGAGCTTTCCCACAATTATTCAGAATGTTACTAGAGATTACCTCAGTACTAATTTTAATCAACATTACTTTCAAATATATGGATTGAAATAGTTTTGAAATCACATGCTACACACACATACCTTCAAAGACATCTCTCCTGGTTTTTGAATTTGATAAATTGTTCCAACAAATAATAAGTATATAAGTATATAAGATTACATAAAGCACAATGTTTATCTTTAGATAATGCAAATCCTCTGAGAATTGAACCCTTGCCAGTTCAAATGATACATATGGTAATTTTTTAGGTGGCAATAGAGGTGGGCCTTGATTAACAACCATTTGTTCAGTAATCATTCAAATATAGGACCATGCTGGATGAGTGATACCTATGACTGATCCTCATAGTTACACAGTCACAGTGTCCTCGCCATTACACGATTACAATCCAGACACTGGGTGCCCTGCTCACAATTTTGAGGTCACAGCATCCTGTGGTCATGATGGCCATTTGCAACTCCACCCTGCAGCTTCCTACAAGCAAAGTCAATGGAGAAGCCAGCAGAAGATTGTAAATGGTGACCATATGACATCACATTTAATGATGGTGCAGGATTTAAAGGCAGCAGGAAATGCTGAAATATACATTGCTAAGTGATGTAGTCACACGTCTCACTTTACGACCCCCACTGCTTAGTGATGGAAATTGCAGTCCCAATTACCATCATTAAGTGAGGGCTACCTATAACAATGCTAAATATACACCTTATCCTGTAAGCATCTGTAGTGATACAGCAATACAATCAGGATTATGCCATAAGTACCAGAAATGTAACCATTCTATTAAATGATTCTACTGGGCTACAAAGTTTTATACCTCATTTTATAGGTTTAATAACTGTTCTTTAAGCAGCCCCCCAAAATATTTTTATGGCCCAAACTGTACATATTTGGTCAGCAAAATATAAAAAGAAAATGACTAACTGGAATTAAATTATAACCTTGAATATAACTACATACTTAGTTTATAACTACATGCCAAGGCATCAAATAAATTGTTTATCCCTCTGTCAAAATAATAAAAGGCAAGATGAAAAGTCTTAAGAACCGTTACAGAAGAGGGGTAGAAGAAGGGCGCCCTTTCTTATTAAAAAGGTAAAAAGCGAATACAGGAAGGAAGGTCTAATGTAGTAGCTTTGTTCCATCAATACAGGGTCCTTTCTGCGTGTGAATCTCACGAGGAATACCAAATTAATCCCAGCTGAAGACTTTCTATGTGAAAAGAAAGCAGCAACCAGAACACAGGGCCGCTCATTATATTCATTAATGGGGGAAGAAACTTCTGCTATGACGCTAGGTTTATTTAAGTAAAGTTACTCTATTCAGGATGAAAAAAAGAGAGGCTGGTCATTTTGCAGCATTTTCTTCCTCCTGTAAAGAGATGACTGGCTACACTACTAGGAATCCTAGCCAATCCTCAGCTTCTCATTCTCTGCACAATTAAACAGGAAATCGTGAAATAGAATGAGTCTATTCTCCAATAGATCAATCTAGAGAAAAGTCCGTTGGCTCTGTGTCTAGAAGAGAGGCTCCACTATTGTCTGTTAAGTGTTAGCTTAAGAAATGGTAATTGGTTATGAAAATAAAATAACCTTCTCCAAAATCACTTCCTCGATATTCGGGCAGCTATCCATACCCAAGAAAGTCTCATCAATTATTGTGAAATGCTATCCTTTAAAAAAAATCCTTATACTGTGAAAGTGTTCTTCTTACCCATTTTTCTTATACTGTATTAAAGAAAGAGATAAAATCTGGTTTTATCTCTTTTCTATTTTACTTTTTTTTTTTAATTTTAGGAGGCTTTGACGGTTTTTTTAAGGGAACTGTGGATTTTTTTAAAGGGAGAAGCAGTAAAAATGGACTTTTAATCATTATTAAAAAGGGTGTGATTTTTGAGCAATACTTCGGTAGATTAATGGAACCATAACCAGATGCCTCACATAACTGTGCTAATGAGTATGGAAGACTTTTCTCTTTTTGAAACCTCCGAATGTGTTGCTTTTGAAGGAAACAAGTTATTTCTGTACAAGAATTATCCAGTGCAGGGCTGAAATTACTATCCAGATGGCACTGCAGGTAAGTAAATTTTCTTTAGAGGAAAAAGTCTACAAAATTTAAACTTTTTTTGGGCAGAAATTGAGAAGACCATTAAAAAGCCAAAGAAAGTGGTAGAGACAAAAGCTTTAACTTGTTTCTAAAGAGGATTTTGCATTAAAAAAAGCTCCTGCATGAATATACCCAATTATTACCAATCTCTCCAACATAGTGAAGCCCTACACAAAATACATACAGTATATTGGGAGAAGAACTCCTACTCACCCCCAACCCTCAAAAATAGACCTCAGGCAAGCAAAAGGTACTGCAGCTAAATATGGGAAATACTTACAGTCAATATTACCATAATATTGTTGACATTATTATAATCATTCCATACAAGTAGTCCTCAACTTACGATCACAATTGAGCTCAAAATTTATTTTGTCAAGTGAGACATTTGTTAAGTGACTTTTGCCCCATTTTACAACCTTTCTTGCCACAGTTACTAAGTGAATCACCGCAGGTTGTAAGATAGTAAGCTGGTTGTTAAGTGTTAAGTGGTTTCCACATGGACTTTGCTTGTCAGAAGATGGCAAAAAGTGATCGCATGACTTTGGGACACAGCAACGATCATAAATACGAACCAGTTGCCAAGCATATGAATTTTGATCACGTGACCATGCTGCAAAGGTCATAACTATGAAAAATGGTCATATAACTCACATTTCTCAGTGCCATTGTAACTTCGAACAGTCACTAAATGAACTGTTGTAATTGGAGGACTATCTGTATCTTTACCCAATATAGATATCCAAAAAAATCTGTTCTTTCAGCGGTTTCTTCTCTCTCTTAAGAGAAATTCAATAATGCCAGGAAAAGATTGAGAGAGACATCACAGAGGTTTCCCTAATCATATTAGTAAGAGTTCCCAGATAAACAATGCATGTTGTTATTTCAGCTGGTCACTGTATATATAATGTGGAATACATCCTGGGGAAAAAACACATTTTATTTCAATGAAATGCACCCCGGAGTTATTTGGGAACATTAATTTGTAGAACAGCATATTCAGAGTGTTATTGATGGATACCAATTACCTATTTAAGGGAAAATAAGACTCTGTCATAATGGATATAACTTTGCAAATAGTTGTATTATATGTAGAATTAAGTTAATAAACAGCTTTTAATTGCTACAGCACTCATGTCCTAAAGGCAATCAGATTATACCTAAAAACAAAAGGCAGGTTGTAGAGCAACAGAAGCAAAGAGCTAAATTTGATTTTGGAGTTAATACTAACCTCTAACTACCAAAGAAGCTAACAGTATCACATTGAAACACAGCCAAGTTTTTCTTGTCATTTGTTTTAAAAAAAATGCATGGAGCACTAAACTCGAGTGCCGCCTCGAGTTCCCCTTGGGTGAAGAGAGGCGGGGTATAAATCTAATAAATTATTATTATTATTATTATTCTCTTCTCTTCTCTTCTCTTCTCTTCTCTTCTCTTCTCTTCTCTTCTCTTCTCTTCTCTTCTCTTCTCTT
>JANHGC010003405.1:95485-107444 GCA_027560395.1 Boaedon fuliginosus
GCCTGCAGAACCATGCCACCATTAAAATTTTGTGAATTGGATCAAATTCTGGTCAATTTTAATAAAGTGGTGCTTCAAACTGATTTCTTTGAAAAGCGTGAGTGAGAATGTATAGTCCAGATAGAAAATATGGAACAGTATCATTCTTAATATCACTAAGAAGCAGATGGCTTCTGACTTCATTCAAATTTAGATTATGCCCTGATTTTGATGTTTTAACCCCCCAAAAAATATTTTTAAATACAGCATTGAAATCACAATATGCTGCCCTCTACAGATTTGTACAGATTGTATGAATTGTTTATATTAAAAGGATAATACATTTTTATAAGCAATACTTTTATGAATTAAGTTTGTACATTTCTGATAAAATGTTGTAAAAGATTCACATCAAGATTTCATAGACCAATCTCAGCAGTATTAATACCTACAAATGCACATTTTTTAAAAATGGCAGAAATTCAGTATATTTATATAAAGGCATATTTTAATTTCCTTGCAATCTAATGAGATTGCAAATGACCAAGGATAACATGCTCCATGTTAAGCTGTCTGAGTTGCCCTTTCCTCTAATTTCACTAACAGTTTCTGTGAAAGAAGCAAAAGAAATTAGGATTGAAAAATCCAATCTTTTGGAGACAATAGTGAGAAATACGTTTAAATTTGTCTGAGTAGTTACATTTATGTATTATGCATTTTTGTATGCTTATTTACCTAATTTGCATGCAAATTAGAATAGCTATGGCTTGAAAGTATACTTTATAATACATCCATTATCATTCCCTTTCATGAAAAGCTTGGTAATGAAATCAAATATTTTGAAAAAGTGGGGGCAAGCTTAATTTGTACAAATACGTACATTTCATGAAAATGAATCATCCACCAATTCAGTGATGATATGCAGTATTACGTGAGGTAATTAAATCTAGTGAGTGCATTCTTTTTGCCTTTATAATCAGTCAGTTTGCACTCTTATCTCTGAGTTGCCATGAGGAAAGTAAAGAAAAAAAATGGGTGGTGGGGGTAAGACTACCCTCCCAGAAAGGACAAAACCAAGAAAAATGAAGCCCTGAGGATATGAACATGAATAAGAAAGTTACACTTCTGTTGTGCTATTTTCCTGGATTTTCATACTAAACATGTACAGTTCTATAATGTTCTGCTTTGTTTCATTTTCTGAACAGTTGCTTCTCTTCTTTGGAAACTGAGGATATTTGTAGAATGCGAAAAGATTTCAGTTTTATGAAAACTAGTTATGGCTATCAGTTCTCAATAAGCTTTTTGGCTCTTGAATTGGCTTGCTCAATACGGTCTTTGTTGGCTTCAGCCTGAAACAAAACAAAATGCAAAGTTAAATTATAAAGGTCCACAGAAACTATTCAAGTTTCTTTATATTTCTTCAAGAATTGCCAAGAATATGGAGAGCTAAAACATATATATCTAAAGTTATATGAATAGAAAAAAATTTCCTTTCTCAATTCTTTCAGGATATGGCTTTTTGTAAATTGCTAGGAATTCTGTAAAGGTTCAGGGTATTCAAATGAAATGAAAGAAATTAAATATAAACAAAGGACAAATTCCAGCTTGTAGGGAAAGTACTGGAGCATATGTTTGGGCCCACTGATTTGCTCAGAAAACAGCCACAGAAATTAGCCATAAAAGTTCCATCGTGTTTAGGAGCAAGGGAGAAAGCAACATAGGTTTACAAGAGAAAACCTTTTCAATAAGTTCATAGCTGACAGATACAAATACATTCTAAGAAATTTTCTCATTATTATACTGCTACACTTATATATAGTATGGTTGTTAATTTTTTAATTTAAAATTTTAACATTTATTTAAAAAATAAATTTTAATTTGAAATATTTAAAACTCTTGTTAGCAAATAATTACAATCTACTGTTCAGTCTAATGACTAGCTCTTACTAATCTGTTCACATACAGTATACAAAGATACCGCTGATAAGCTTATTGAGGCAGAAGAAATACTTAAAACAAGAATTACTTAAAAGAAAATAAGTTCTCAAAACAAACTGGTCACTTTTCTTGATATTGTAAAGTGCTGCTACGACTTATAACAGGATTTATTTATCCACCAGTTTTGCACCACTATTCATCAATTGTCTGAACACCATCAATGATAAAAAATTTTTCAAAATTATTTATTCAAATATTTTTAAAAACTTACTTCAATCAATCTTCCCTGATTTATACCTCATTTTCTCTAAAGATTGCTTTGCTTTAATACTGGTATGAAGGAATACCAACTTTTAATGATAAAAATATTTTTTCCTTCAACCATCTTATTGCATTTGAATGGGACACATGCAAAGCAAGAATGTAAGATAATAAATCTATAACCTTGGGTACTCAGTGTGATGTCATGGACACCAACACTTCCATTGCTGTCTGTCAGGTTCTCTATCCTATTGGCATTATAAAAAGATTTAATTAACTGAAGGCATCCAGAAAAACAGGAAAAAGGATTAAGATAATTGATGTGGTTTAAAAAAAAAAACATCTGTAATCAGACCAGCCAATGTTGTTCTGATTCCCAAGGTCATTTTGAGAGTTGACCTACTAGTTACTGACTGCAGTATTTATTCCTCCTCACCTCCTACTGAATTTCTGTCATGGCATTTTATATAAACAAGACTTTTTTCTTTTTCTTGGCACTGGTTTATCCATTACAGAATATCAATGTTTCAGAGAAACAAGTGCAGAATTTTGAGAAAGCCCAGAGTCAGAATAGAGCAACTTCAGTGGTATTTATTCTATTTTGGGCAACACCAATCTGCTTTTTAACCAACCAGGATCTGATCTACAGTTCAATGTGGTATAGATCTTCAGTATATATACATAGTGAGCTTGTTTGTTTGTTTCGTGTGTGTGTGTGTGTGTGTGTGTATGTGTAGAAAGGAACAATTCACTAATACAAGCATAGGATCACCAGTTTGCTTGCGGTTCGTGAGGGCAAATATGAGTTGCATCAGATTCCACATTTACCTTGTACTTAAGTTCTTGGGCAAACTGCTTTTTTTTAAAAGCAACATTAACAACTTCCTGGAAAATACTGTTATTCATTTTATGAATGGACAGCAACAATTAGAAGGCACATATAACATACTTTTCAAATGTGTTCCTCATTCCCAACAAATACAGTATTTATTGGCATTGATATTCATTTTATTTTTCCTATTGTTATCATGATGGAAATGTTATTTCAAGTTCACAATTCAAAAGGGTTCACCATGAAATCAAGCTTAAATATATCCTACATAGAAAAATGCTTTGGATGGAGGAATGTTATCCAGACAAGAGAACAAGGACACAATGTGTTAGTAAATTGGAATAAATCTACATCAGGGGTGTCAAACTCGATTTCACTGAGGGCTGCACCAGGGTTGTGTTTGACCAGGGGGGTAGGGGGCAGGGACATGGACAGACTGGGCATGGCCAGCTTGACATCATTCCTGTTGGGGCGCCTATGATGGCCCGCAGTGCCTCTGCCAGTGAAAATGGGCTCCCGATCTTTGTTTTCGCTGGCAGAAGCACCATGGGCTGGTCCTTTGCTGTTTCTAGGGCAGCCCCGCAGGCCAGATCTAAGTATCCCACAGGCCGGATTTGGCCCCCAGACCTTGAGTTTGACACCCCTGCTCTACACCAGGGGTGTCAAACTCTATTGTGTCGCAGGCCAGATCATGATGTATCACAATGTTTTTTGCCTTTGCGGAGTCAGTGTGGCCTGTGCGGGCTGTGGGCCACCAGTTTGGTAGGCCTGCTCTACACCATGTTACTGTATTCCAGAACAATTAGCTATTCTTTCCAGCAATTAAGTCTCAGAGAATTAAGTTTGTTAATGATCCAGTTCTCACTTCTTACCTTCATATTTATCTGGTCTATCTTCTTATTTTGTGAATCGATCTCACTGCCCATATCCACGGCCATAGTTTTCAGGTTTCCTAAGATGTGTCCCACTTGAGTTAAGTTATCCTCCATCTCATCTTCTCTGGCATCATTTGTTATCCTTTTCAAAATATCAGAAAAAAACTGCTTTGAGCACTTGCAAGTTTATTTATTTATTTATTTAGATTTATACCCCATCTCTCTTTCCCAGTCAAGGTTCCTTCTTCTTCATTGTAATGAACATATTCTCTCTCTCTCTCTCTCTCTCAATATCTCTCCCGCCCTTCCTATCCACATACTCACACTAGGGCAGTTCTCAATAGAAATTAAAAATCATCACCAGTTAAATTAGAACAATTACAAAAATACTAAAACCATAAACACAAGTTAAAAAAACAGTCCTAATTATATCTCACACATTTCATAACTTCAGTCTTAAAACCTATCTAATTGGCAATGTATAAAAGATGTTAAAAATAACCCTGTGTTTTTATAAAGACCTTTATACATTCCATCAATCATATTGCAAAATTTGATTCAAAACATCCTATTATTTGGAAACTTTGAAAAATTATTAAGCAGTGTTCCAAATAAACATTCATGATTTACACAGAGCAAGCTTCTCATGATGGTTTTCACTATCCCAGTACTGTTGCAGAGAAACAGATATGGAATATATATCAGTGGACGAAGTAAAGACCATTTACCGCTTTATGTATCCTCCACTTGGTCCTCCTGTGGTCTGTTGCTGGTAATTTCCTCCCCGTCCTGGTTGTCTGGTTATTATATGATCACCTGAATTTTCAGAGTTCTCACCCCAAGTTGTCTTATATGTTTTACTAGTCTCAAAGTTCTTCGTTCTATAAGAAAAACAGAATAGATTCAATTAGCTACCAGTAAAAAGATAAATACACAATTTAAAAGCCAACTGATTTATTGCTTATTACACGATCAAGTTTGTGATTAAGAAGAAAAATATGTAACACTTTAATCATTATCCTAATGGTAACAAAAATGAACGAATAAATGCAAAACTTATTTTTCTATTCCAACATTCATATAACCAAGATAAACCTTGTATTGTTTTATTTTGTATTACTCTATAATATTTAATTTTTATTTGGTTCTGGACTTACCCCATACAGTGATACCTGATGTTTAAAACTGAAACATAAGAATCCTGAGGCTATGGGCATTCGTACAAAACAGTTGCATGCTGAGTAATACATGACAAAAAAACATTTCCCCCATATGGTAGTTAAAACAATACGTGAACATTATCATAACATTTCATATTTTTCCTTTAATATTTTAAAATTTATGTACTGTATAAGCTATTATTTTCATAAGCTATATAGGAAAAATATCCTAATAGACCTAAATTGTATATCAACTGTTACTTGCATTCTAAACATTGCAACTATTATTACAGAATAATCACATCAGAATAAATAACTAAATATAAGTACAAGCAACACGGCACAGATACAACTACAGACCATCACAAGGTTGCTTGCATGTTATGGAAACATGCACATTCAGACATGCATCATGTTAGAACATCACCTTCAGATAGCTGGTTAGCAGTGCAAACTGCTTCTTAATACAGGTATTTTCCTAAATTCCATTTTGACCAGTTAAGTGGATCCAACCTCTGATGTTAAATCTTCATTTTATTAAGAAGGAAAAGTGGGGTGATTAGGAGAGAATGAAAAAGAGTGAACAGTAAGACAAGCAAGCAGATAACTATTTGTTAGTTGACAAACTATTTCAAAGTAAAGCTGAGAGTATGCTATAATAAGAAAAAAGCAGCTTTAACACAAGTCAGGAAGAAAAGAAATATTATGAATACTATATTCAAAATTTGTAAAAGTGCTGTGCTATTCTCACATATATTCCGTCCATATATTTAATAGATAATTTAAAATCTAATCCAAGCTTATATTAATTGCTTTAGTTTCCCCATTCCAATATATTACCAGATTTAAGTCACAGGTATATTTGCACATCTAACTAAGCCTTATAGCACCTAACTACTGGTGCATGACCACTGGCTTTTCTTCCTTGATTGGCACAGCTTGAAAGCATCATTTTAAACATTCATTGTTTAAACTTTATTATGTCATCCACCACAACTTGTATTTGTCATTACCAGAAAACAAAAACCAGAACAAACTGGTTAAAACTTTCTGGTCATTATTTTATTCACAGGTTAACCTTATGGACAAGTACAGTTAAGTCTAAATAAGCATTTCCTAACTTTTTCCTTTTTTATAGGCACCACTACATTGAACAGAACATTTTTGTAAATTGCAAGAAAAACCAGGAGACAGCAACCATAGTTGGTGGTTGTCATGGCATGGGACCCCAACATTATTTTTTAAAAACAAATACATTTTAAAAGGCTGAAATTTCACAGGACATCAGTGTTCTTGTCTGAAATCTTTCAAAATTTGGGATAAAAATGACAATAATGAAATCTTTATTTTGGCGTCTACACTACCAACCACTGCAACAAATATTTTCAGGCTTCATAGATTTGGAGAAAGGAACCATCATTCTCACTTGCATGCACCCATAAAGTTTTGGATAATACCCCATTGGAAAACCTGAAGGGGCAGGCTGGGGTCAGATCATCTCAGAAAAGGACTATTTATGTAGTTGCTCAGTGTACGTGACTTAATAGCACATAAGTAAGACCATATGAATGCAGTCAGTGGCTTGGACAATGTTAAGGTAAAATGCAATGGCTTTGAATTTTGTTTATCATGTTATGTGAACTCAGTTGCTATTACATGCGTAAACCATGGTTTATGGTGTAAGATTATAAATGAACACAGACCATGGTTTAGTACAATATCCAATTTATGTTCTGAATTCTGTAGCAGTTTTTTTTCCCATCAGAGAGAACAGTAGATTAAATTTTCTAGTCACTGAAGTTCCAAACAAGAGTGATATTTTTCCTTGAAAAAAGCGTCTTACCAATCTGCTTTTAACTGACCTATTGCACGGACAGACACAGAGACCACAGCACTTATTAAGCTCTGTCAAGTTCTTTTCAGCTTCTTTCATGTCTTTGTTTATTTGATCCATACCTTCTTCTATGTTGTTTAACTTTTCTAGGAAAAAAAAGAAGCTTTAGAAACTTTAAATGATGCAATTGCTTACACTTCATGTAGGAAGGTCTGCATTCAAAGCACTTTTTAAAAAGCATTTAAAAGCAGCTTAAGAAGTGTTTATGTTTCTGGAAACTACTGCAAGCCTATAGACAATGGTCATGCCTGTATCCGGACTGCATTAATTATGTATCTTTATTATGTCTCATTATGAAATATATGGCTCTACATTTATAATCAAAGATGCCATATTGGGGGGGGGGCTGGGAATTCGGCGAGACAGGTCATGGTCTGCAAGGGGCTCCTTGCAGACTCCCTGATATTCCCTCTACAGAGGGTCCGGAGGGACCCAATCCAGCTATGAAGAAGCCGGAGAAAGAGAAGCACCATGGGCACCAGAGAGAGGCATCGCCATCCTCTCATCGGTGCCCAGCAAGCTTCATATCTGTGGAGTGAAAAAAGCAGCCATAGGGCTGCTACAAGTTGGTACAGTCGCCAAAGGTGAGAGAGCAACGGAAAGAATCAACATCGTGAAGCTGGGTGAGAATACTGAATGCAACTTAATCTTTGACCTTTAATTTTGACTTTGGAGAACTTCTTGGGGCCGATATTAAATAAACAAGAGAAACTGCGGCAAAACAATGGAGAAAATGGCGGGGGAAAGTGAGGCGATGGGAAAATAAAAAGCATGCTCCAATATTGTACCCCCCCCACAGAACTCTCCTAAAATTATAAGAATATTAAGAATAACAAATTTTGGACTTTGGAATGATAAAAAGATTGCTACAAATCTTGAAAACAAGAGATTACAACACTAAATGCACTGACAAAGACGAACAACATGATGATGCAGATTATTGGAGTAGCGGGACTTTAAGTAAGACTCTTGGGAATTCTATCTGTCTCTGCTTCTTTATTTTATAAAAAGAACCGGACTTACAAAAAAAAATGGAAGGTAAAAATACTGAGGGCATACCTTCTAAAATATCACACTTTGGGAATATGCTGAAGAACCTGGATTTGATAGAGGAAACAGCGAGCGAGATGATGAATACTTTAAAGAAATGGACGGGCCCTGGAACGCAGCATTCTACAGAGCAGGAGATTGACAACAAAACAGAGGAAGCGGAGGATCTAACAGGGAAGGACCAACCAGTGAGGAGGAAGCTGGGACTGATAGAGGCGGGACTAAGAGAATTCAGCAAGAATTTATGCATTTATTTGAATTACATCCTTTCTATTTAGGCAAATATGGTAGGGAGCAATGGGGGATAAAAGGTACACTGTGATCATTATAATTCAAGAACTGCATAGCAACCCAGGTGGGAGATTAAAACAAACCAAACCAAACCCCAGAAAACAAAAGACAGGCCAAATGTTTCTCTACATCAACACCGTGCTGATTTTTTTACACACAGAATAATGTTAAGGTGGGAGTCACATTGTTAGGAATATGGGCAGGATCCTGCTCAGCCTCTTTCAGATTCCAAGTACCATAGATTTGTATAATGTGTGAATAGGGTTATGAAGGGATTTGGGTCACCTTACTTGCATCTGCAATGGAGAAACCGAAAAGGAGAAGTCTGGGTATGGAGTTTGCCTAAGATGCCTAATAATGAATGTAATGGAGAAAAGTCTTTAAAAATCCTCACCCGAGTATATGACACAACATCCATTTGTGCACTGATAACATTCTCTTCCTTTCCCTCCACCTCCCACCTCCCCCAATCTTGACTATCTTCTTTTGGCTTTCCTGTAATTACTAGATTATGGTAGTAATCAAGAAAGAAAGAAAGCATTAACTTGCACTCCAGTTTTAAGCTGCTCATTCAGCAGTTCCCTTCACACATGCCCACTCTTCACATGCTCTTGATGTTCTGCAAATAAACAAATGCAAAACCACCAGTTGTGAATTGGATAGCTTCAGGTTTTGTAGGCATGGAAACATGGGGGAGTGGGAGGGAGGGAGGTGGGAGGAGGGAAAGCAGTGCTAATGAGGTTCTGCATACTTCATTGAACCCAACAGAAAATATTTATGACTGATCATGCAAGTCTGAATTATATAATCAGCAAAGGAGGAAAAACAAAACCTTACAGTTTGGTCTACACTGTTTATGCATTGCTAAACACAAAAGGCCAAACAATCCAAGCAGTGTCTGAAATGCTGGGAAATAACACGAGATGCTAAAATATGGAGGGAAAAATATTACATTCTTCTCTGTGCAGGGAATCTAGTTTTCATACCCACCCATTGGCTACTGTCAGTGGACATTGGTATCTATAGCCTTTGGAGAACAGAGGGGTGCCTGCTGACGTTTGCTGCAGAGAGGAGTTACTTTTCCCTTTAAACCTGATAGTTGCCAATTTATACCAACAAAATAATCTCTGGTCAAATACATGGCTTTAAGTTTGCTCACACCAAATTTCAGTTTTAAATCACATATCAGGTGGGAATGGATTGGTTTGTTGTAGGTCTGATTACAGTTTCTACCCTTTGAGTTCAAACAGCCTTCATCCCTGATAGAATAGGGTAACATTTCAATAAGGCATTCTTCAAATGTTCTGGAGACCAGGAATATCACATGCTAACAATTTAGCTATGTGGATATCTCCAATGGTAGGAATCAAGAACAAAGTGCCATTATGCTATTTCTTTTCTTCATTTTTATCTCATCTCTCCATTGCAGAAATTATTCTTCTCTTTTCCTTTTCTTATCACTGGGTGCAAAGTACTAAACTAGGGACCTCGGGTTTAAAAAAATTCAGATGGCTGCCACACTTCTATGATTGAAGCATGCAATGTATATTGAAAAGGGATTCAATCCTGTGGCTGTAGCCACCATCTCCACCTGTTTTTAATATCCCTATGGTAACCCCTAGCTAATAATGTCTTCTGTTGAATTCATCAACTGCTGAATTTTTTGAAAGTGGATTTCTTTTCTAGTTACATTACCTGTAGTTACATGTAGCCGAACTTCTCTTTCTTTTTTCTAAATTGGATTGGATTTATGCCCCCAATTTAACATCTAATAAAAAACGGTTAAAGCCCTTGCAGTCATGCAGTCATTTATTAAAGCTGTTGAAAACTGTGTTTGCCAGAATAGTCGTTTAAAATGACTTCTTTCCTCACTTCTCCCTGCCTCCCCCATATCTCTTCTAATCAGAGTTAAATCACAGAGGTACAGAGTCATCCCAGGGACAGAAGGGAGAGTAAAATGTAAAGTAAATGTAGGAAATGTAAGTAAGTAAAGGGATTGTAAAGAAGATCAGAACATTTTCACTGTTGGCCGAAGTTGTCATTCTAGAAACAGCTAAACCTTTGCACTGCTTCAGCACTTAGGATTAGAAGCCTACAGCTTTTCTGCTTCTCCACTCTTACTTTCTTTTTTAAGAGTATGGCAAAGCTTCAATCCACCTGAATAATTCAATATGGCATAGATCCCAAGGCTCAAACCACATGACTTACATGGAAAAAATGGAACCCATTAGTTCACATTGCCTGCTTTTGACACAGCCTCTGAATGCTAACTTACCAACGTAGCTATTCCTACTGTAGGCATCACTGTCAATGTCTACTGCCTTCTCATGGCTCTTTTGAAATAAGTCATAAATTTATTTCCTAACTCATCTGAATTTTCTGGCAGGAATATGTCTCTGGCAACAACCCAATATGGTTTTCAGAAAATAGTTTAATATGCTGTTCTGCTGAGACTGTGATATTAATCAACATTTCCATTTGTACCCAAAGCAACTCATTCCCAGCTCTGCATATTAAGCAGCAGGTCAATGAAGTTTGATTTATATCTACCTTTGCTCACTCAATCTCTGACCTCACTTTTAAAGAATTGCAGCACTTTGGGATTCAAAGCTATTGAACTAGCTAATCTACAACCTATCTACCATTGCTGCTTGTATAAAGAAACTGCCCTAAATTCAATTCCCAAGCAGTTCATTTTCAACAAGCTTACTGCCAGGTTTCTAACCAACAAGAAGGACCCTTGTCAGACCTGCCACCTCATGCCTGCTCTCTGCAATCGCTTCGGTACTGGTCTGCCATGAACTCTGGGGGGAAGGGGAGCACTTGGGGAGAAAGTGAAAGTGAAGGTGCCTTCCCCAGACGGTGTTTCACGGTTGCTCCCCATGAGAAGAATGCAGCTGCAAGCCAGTTTACAATCAGAGTGGCAGTTTCCAAAATGTCCTCTTTGAAATTGATTGGACAGTCAGGGACCAACAATGGGAAATGGTTAAGCAGAAAAAAGTTTTCACTTGCAGCTTTGGAGTGTGAATTTCAGTTCTGGCTTTGGCACTATTGTATTTCACTTGGCTTCTAGAAAATCATGCCTTTCTCCACCCGATGGTATTAAGGATCACTCTTACTTACTTCTAGAAGCTCAAGCTGAGACAGGTCTGACAGCCCTGTTTTCCTCTTCCCCTCCTTTGCAAATTCAGTAAGAAAAATACCAAACTCCTGTGTATAAATGTAAAAAAACAACTGTGCCAATACCATTAGACAACATCTGGATTATATACAGGTACAGGATAAATCACCTTAGTTTGCTGAACACAATGGGTGTCTTCCTGAGGGGACTTACTGAAAAAATAGCAGTCCTTTTGTCTCTTTCACTCATGTGCGTTCAAAATAAAAACTGAATAGTTTTCTTTAAGGTGTTGTACATTTGAAAGGCAGAGTACATATTTAAACAAATCAAGCCTCCCCATAACTACCCCCAAGACATAACCTGGGGCACACATAGCAGTTTTCTCACTTACCCCTCTTTTTTTTAAATTTTATTTCTTTTTAATATTTTAAAACATTATCCAACATCGGACTTCATGTTACATAGGTTTTTGCATGGTATAATTTTCAGTGATCATTACATTTTTATATTCAACATTTTCAACTCTTGTATATTCCTTATTGTTTTTAACTACTCTTA
>JANHGC010003406.1:4089-18427 GCA_027560395.1 Boaedon fuliginosus
CACCAGGCTCAAGGCTGACTAAACCTTCCATCCTTCTAGAGGTTGGTGAAATGAGGACCCAGATTGTTTGGGGGCAATATGCTGGCTCTGTAACTGCTTAGGGAGTGTTGTAAAGCTCTGATAAGCAGTATATAAAATCTGAGTGCTATTGCTATCTATATTGTAATCCGCCCAGAGTCCTTGGGAGTTGGGAGGCATAAAAGTGTAATAAATAAATAAATGCTTGTGCCGCTATGTTCTGGAGCAGTTGAACTTCTAGGTGTACTTCAAGGGCAGTCCAATGTAGAATATGTGGCAGAAGTTAAGCCAAGAGGTAACTAGGGCATGAGTGATTGTCTGATCCTAAGGATTTTAAGATGGTATTTCCGGCTGCATATTTAGCCTTCCCTCATTTATAAGGGTTTTCATATTTACAAAGAAATATTTCATCATATTTATAAGGAAATATCTTCCCTCCCTGAACAGGAATAAAAGTGATTAGAGCATTATAATTCATTGAAGCGGATATCCTGATTCATAAGATATGGGTGAATTGGACTTCTGGTCGTGATGTCGTGGCAAGAGAACAGAGAAGGAAAACGCTCCCTCTCTGTCAAAGTTTTTTGCATATCTAGCTGTCAAAGTTGGACATTTGTGGGTCCTGGAGAGATGTGCGAAGAAGAGGGGAAGCCTTTAGCCCTGTGCGGAAAGCGATCCCCGCTCAGAAGCAGGAGATAACCCCCCATGGTGCAGGTACAGCAAGAAGACAGCCTGGAGCCATGATCGACCAAGGAGAAGGAAGCAGAAGAAGACCAAAGACGACGCATGGCTGCTGTGGCAGACCCAGAAAAGAGAAAACTGTGAATCCTGAGAGATTGAGTGAGTCATTTTGCTGGACCTCAAGTAGGTTGGATCTTTTTACCCATGGCTGAATGGCGACTTAGTAAAGGAGGAAATTTCAAAAGTGCACTGGAAAGCCGGAAAAGATCTATGCCGATGAAGAGGGGAGGTTATTGCTTGTGAAATGTTGGCTTGACAAAAAAAAGTGCTTCTGGTAGCAATTTACGCACCCAACAGCAACCAGAGGGATTTTTTTTTGAATGATACACCAGAAATTGTTGGATCTAGAGTACGATCATATGTGCCTTCTAGGTGATTTGAATGCAATAAGTGGCCCTAGGATCGATTATGTGCTAAATAACACTTGGAGGGGGGGAAAGCAAAATAGGAGAACCTTGCCAAGAACCTTTGAGGAAATGGTTAAAAACCTAATGTTTCTTGATGCGCAAAAGGCGTTTGATAACATAAACTGGTTATTTATGTTATCACAACTAGAATACATGAATTTTGGGGAGAACATAATTGGAGCAATCTGAACAATATATTCCATATAGTTGGCTGAAATATTAGTGAACAGAGAAACTTCGGAGGTATTTGACATAAGCAAAGGCAAGGCTGTCCGTTATCTCCTCTGCTGTTTATACTTACTTTGAAAACGGTTCTTAGGCAAATTTGGAGGGATACGGAAATTCAGGGGTTCCAAATTAAAAGGGAATGCTATAAAGTACAGGCATTTGCTGATGATGTAGTCTTCATAATGGAAGAGCCACTAAGGATGGGACAAAGGCTTTTGGAGCTAATTGAGAAATTTGGAATATTGGCAGACTTAAAAGTCAACAAGGAGAAAACAGAAATATTAACGAAAAATATGACGGGAATCCAGAAAGTAGAATTAGAAAGGAAACTCCAAATACAGACAGTTAAGACAGTTAAGAAGATAAAATATTTAGGGATTTGGTTGATGCCAAGAAGCTCATCAATTAAAGAAAACAACTACAATAAATTGATGCGGCAAATTATACTAGAATTAGAAAATTGGAAATATTTGCAGCTGTCACTGATAGGGAGAATAGAAGCGGTGAAAATGAACATATTACCAAAACTTCTATTTTTGTTTCAAAACGTTCCACTTTAAAGACTTAAATAAAGCAATAGCAAAATTTGTCTGGCAAGGTAGGAAGGCAAGGATCAAACTCAAGATGTTACAGGAGGCTAAAATAAGGGGTGGATTCAGACTCCCGGATTGAGAATTATATCATCAAGCAACGATCTTGACATGGCCCAAGGAATGGTTTATACTAAGAAGTGATAGATTACTAACAATAGAGGGGCATGACCTGTTATCTGGGTGGCATGCTTATCTATGGTAAAACGCCCTGAGGCTGGGAGGCACATTTCAAAGACACTACATAAGGAAAGCACTAATAGAGATGCAAAAGATGAAAGTTAAATTTTATGACAAAGTCCCAATCTGGGTTTCCATTCATTTAATAACAGCCACCAGGATTTTATACGCAGTGGTGGGATTCAAATTTTTTTACTACCGGTTCTGTGGGTGTGGCTTACTGGACGTGGCTTTGCTGTCAGCCAATCAGAGGTGGTATTTGCTGGTTCTCTGAATCAATCAAAATTATTGCTACCGGTTCTCGGGAACCTGTCGGAACTGGCTGAATACCACCTCTGTTTCTCTCTCAAATCATCCACCGTTGTTGGATTATTTGGAGCCACTTTCAGGGATTTTGGCTTCCTGGGATCATTTCCAATATGAAAGGAAAAGATTTCTCACCCACAGCCAGCTCTGTTTGCTTAACACTGTCTCCAGCCTTATCTTGTATTCAGGCAGACTTCGGCTTTATGGCGGCCATATTCAGAACTGCCACTTGACCCATCTTTGGCTGGGGATTTCCTAGTCTGGGAGGATATTTGCGATTCTCCTCAACCTGTCGGGGTTCCCCTCTGCTTCGCCATCTCTCCAATAGGTAAGCCTGAATTAGAGCTGCGGTGGTTGTGAGCTCCATGTCCAGCACCGCCAGAAGTTCTACCGGAAGTCCAAAAATAGCCTTTATGGTGTCCCCTTCCCTATGGAATATCATCCCTGCAGAGATAAGATTGGGCCCCAACTTGATATTCTTTTGAAGTCCCTGGACACTTTGTCAGCGGCCCTGGAGGCTTTGTCAGCGGGCCTTGGAAGTGCAAGATTATAATGGGCCCCATTGAATGGTTTGTTTGATTGGTGTCAACAAAGGAGTGGGGGTTTATTGGATTTTGTATGTGGGATTTTATTTCTGTAAGCCATTCTGAGTCACTGTGAGTGAATAAGTTGTTGGCCATACACATTTTTCATATTTGTGCAAAAAAATTATACACATTATACAGGACAGTAATATTCATATTAACATATTGAATGTTTTGGAATGTATATAGAGGATATTCAGCCAGTTTTGACAGGTTCGGGCGAACTAGTAGTGATGAGTTCGGAGAACCAGCAAATGCCACCTCTGATTGGCCGACTGCATAGCCACGCCCACCAAGCCACGTACACAGAACCGGTAATAAAAAAAAATTAATCCCACCACTGAATGTATAGATGTAGCAAATATTGATAGAAGATGATATTCCCTAATTTGTCAATTTTTCTCTCTATTAAAAAATTGAAAAATAATCATGGATAGGTCAATAATAAGTAAACATGATATTAAATGTAAAATAAAAAGAAAATACAAACTCCTGGCATGTGTGAGAAGGTAAGCAAAGAAACTGTATTTTACTGTTAACTAAGGATTGATTGAAGAAAGTATACATATTGAAAAAGACAACAGTGCATTCCATCCTATGACTTTTTATTAAAAAAATGCTTTGACAACTCGGTGATCAATTAAAATTACCCTGAGTTGTTTTTACATAACAGTATATAAATAAATAAGAGGCTGAAAATCTTTGCTCTTCTCTTATTGGCCCTGTGGGAAGTGAGTTCTTTACTTGGAAAGAACAGGAGTTTCATGGTGGGTTCAAAGTCTGCAAGATGGTGTCCGCTATACCATAGTTCAAGCCCTGCCCCATTTGCATAGATGAGTTGGGGGGAAACCGCTTCTTTGGGAGGCTTTGATTGCTGAGAGGGACTCATCACTTTGCAATTTTTTACTCCCTGGCAGATGCCCTAGGAGGCAGTTTAACATGTCTTTCCAAAGATTGTTTCTCTTTTTTTGAGTATATTTGCTTATTGAGCAAATAGGCTGTTGTACAGCAGTTTACAGAATATTTTCTGTCATGCTTATGTGCGTATTTGTATTCGCATTTGCATAAGAACGTCTCAGGTTTCAGGGTTGTGTTGAGAAAGGCATCAATTTAGCCTTGAAATTTGAAGGCGTCCGTGGTGAAGGGTGAGAGTTGAAAGCATGCATCCTATCCAAAGAGAAGAAGGGAGACTTGCCCATTTCCTAAACTGTAAGTAGAGGTAAAATTTCTTAACCAAGTTACACTTCCAGGAGACCGAGCTCACTGCAGCTTCACAGAATGTTATCTTGTGTGCTTTATTGTGCATGTGTACGCATTATCATCATCATTTCTTTTCCTTTTCTTGAAAAGAGAATCCTAAAACCCATCATTGCCACTGACAAAAAGAGACACTTGGTGAATTGCAGGAATCTCAAAAGGAAAATCCATGGGTCTTATTTTTTTTTTAAAAAAGGTTGGGATATCTTGGGATTTAGTATCTAAGCTAAGGAGCTGAGCCGGAAATCCCAGCGATGTAATGAAAACAAAACGGACTTTTCACTTGCGCTGTGGCATTCTGGCAGCCAGAGTGCTTTCGTGTGCCAATGTTTTTATTGTAAGGTTTTCTCGAGAGAAGTAGTGGAAATGAATCGTTAACCCCTTAACTGGAATAAATGCTTGGAATTGCAAGCACAACAGCAGCAGTAAAGTGTGTTTCCCACTATTTAGCATTCTAAAAGTGGGAGATAGTGATGGAAGGGGCAGAGCAAAGCTTTCCCTCAACAAGTGGGGTGAGTCAGTGCTGTATTTAAAGCAGCTACCTCTTTTTGTCCTTCTTCCCCTGAGGGGTTCCTTCGTGGTCTACCATCTTGTGGTGTGCCCATATGCATGTGTGCATACACAGGCATGCATATGTGTTAAAAACCCGATAGACTGGAATATCGCCTGACATGATAGCTTCTTGACATTAGAATAGAATGAGCTGGAAGGGACCTTGGATTTCTTCTAGTCCAGTCCCTTGCTCAAGATGAAGAACCTATACCATTTCAGATAAGTGACTATATAGACTTAAAAACATCCAGTGTTGGAGTGCCCATGATTTCTGAAGGCAAGCTGTTCCACTGGTTAATTGTCCTCACTATTCCACTGGTTAATTGTCCTCACTATTAGGAAGTTTCTCCTTAATTCCAGGTTGCTTCTCTCTTTGATTAGTTTCCAACCATTGTTTCTTGTTCTGCCCTCGGGTGCTTTGGAGAATAATTTGACCCCCTCTTCTTTGTGGCAGACCCTCAAATACTGAAGTACTGCTATCAGTATGAGACAATATTCATCATATTCCAAATAGAAAATATTTAATTCCTATCTAAAATTATTTGACTGAACATCCAATATTTGGAGCCCTGGGTTCTTCTGAAAGAAAAGTTGAAGCAGATTTACTAATATCTTAAAATCCATTTATGATTAGATTTGCATGAGCAAGAAAGAGGAAGTTTGCTTACTCAAGAAAGCAGGATAGATTAAGGAAAACCTTACCCATATTAGAAGCATCATGCGTGGAGAACACAAATCTGTTTAAAAACACATATAAACAACTTGCAGTATTCTTCTTTTACTTGAAAATTGGATAAGTTAAACTAATTAAGCTGTGCTTGCCTCCCTGCCTATATCTAGGGGAAAAAGAAGGCTGGGGCCATCCTGTTCTGTTGATTGTGCTGTGATTTTTTGTGTGATTTTTTTTAACCTTTTGATCATGGCTACTGCATAGCAATTTAAGCCCCTCCTTCCCCCCTTCTCTCATTAGGATCTTTTATCTGCCTTTATGCTAGCAAAACTGTATGGCACATCTTAATCTAGCCTTTAGAAATTGGCAAAGCAATTAAAATCATTCAGTATCTCCCTTTTGCTGTCCCATACGCCTGTGTCTCCTTGTCTGGGAGGACCAGTTTCCAGTCTTTGGAATTTCACTGCCTTGCATAATTTAGGCATAATTGTGCAGCTGCTAGAGGGGCCATGTCTCCCCAGCTGACCTTGGTCAGCATGCCTGGTTGTTGAATAGATGCTTTGCCTTCTTTCTTTCCACTTTGACAGCTCCCTCCCACCTCCTCCCTCCCACCTCTTCACCCATTATACACACTCTTCTTTCAGACTATTCCTTTGCAGTTTTCATTTGGAAAATTTGTTGATAGCTTGGGAAGGTCTGTTGGTGGGGCTGATGATCATAATAAGGTTGGTTGTTAATAATTCTGTATCTGATTTTTAAACATTGGAAGTCATTACACAGTCTTCTGTGAAGTATTCTGTGCTGTACTCTAATTTTGTAGTATTGTGCAGTGACAGACATGCTTTCCACTGGGTCATAAGGATAGCCAGCAGCTTTGGCTCGTCCTGTTCCTCTCCTTGAAGGAGGAAAGATGCATTAGGCTGTGGTGGCAAAGAAATCAGGAGTCTGGTAGCATCTTTTTCAATTACCAAATTTTAGTCACAAAAGGTGCTACCAGACTCCTGATTCTTTGCCACCATAGCTTTGGGTGTACTTGCATGGGTATGACTGAAAACCTCTTGGAAAAGAGGTAATGTGATTCAGTGTGGCTGAGTTAATGCAATCTTGTCTTGAGATAATATATTTGGAATATTTTTAAAAAGCTTTAAAGGCAGATTTCTGAGATATGTAGATTATATGATATATCCTCCACATAAAAGGGAAGAAACAGCACATAAGGATTTTTCTTAACCATAGAGCCTATAATATATTGTTATAAATAGTTTGGGAAATGCTCTGAAGCTTTGTGGTTTAAAACTGAGTTAGTCTCTGCTATCTAATACTAATCTAATCTAAAACAATCTGACCATTATCTAGACCAGGGGTGTCAAACTCAATTTCATTGAGGGCCACATCAGGATTGTGTTTGACCTTGGGGGGAGCTGGGGGGGGGCATAGCCAGCTCAGCATCACTAGTGTTGAGATGCACCTGTGAGGCCCGAATGCGCTGCCAGCAAAAACGGGCTCCTGAGCTCTGTTTCTAGTTGTAACGGCCTCCTGCAATCCTCTGCCAAGCGAAAACAGAGCTCTGGCACAGGCCTCACAGGCCGGTCCTTTGCTGTTTCCAGGTCAGCACCCGCGGGCCAGATCTAAGCATTCTGCGGGCCCGATCTGTCCCCCGGGCCTTGAATTTAACACCCCTGATCTAGACTTTCCACACATAACCCTGGAATGGGATTTAGCCTGCAAATTTATTTCTAAGCCTAAATTCTATTTTAATCAGCTTTTAATGAAGAGAATGCTTAATGTTAGCCTGCCCCCTTCTGTACTCGCTCATTTAGATAGTAGGTTCAGTGAATGCAACAACCATGCAATATCTCTTCCCTCTTAGGGTGAATCAGGTGCACAATCACAGAATGCCTGTAGTTTGTGCACCATCCACTAAAGAAGGCATTCCACTCATTCAAACCTACAGAGACTTGCAAAGATGAATGTATAAACAGAGTCTTCTGCTTTGAGAGAGAGGTGCCTTTAACATTTTTCCTATTTTTTCCACAATATTTATAATATTATTCTGAGTAACTCAGACAGAGAGAGAGATTGAAATTTATTTTACACTGGTGGTAGTGAAGAACATGCTGGAATGCTGGGCCAGTATAAAGATTGTTTATGAAGTAATAACTCCTCTGGATTTGCAGCCATTGTTTATTTCTTTTCCTAAGTGACCACATAAAAGGGATAGAGGAAGCTAAGAAGGAAGCAAATACAAGTGGGGCTTCAAAACGCCTTGCCCTCCTTTTAAAAAGACGTTTATTATTATTTTCAGTGTCATTCTGGAGCCCAATGTTGTAAACGTGTCTGCTTGAACTCTTGGCTGGAGGAGGTGGGGTCTGAAACCTTAGACGCCAGAGCTTCTGCTTACTCCATACAGACAAAGTCCAGGCTACAGGACATAAAGGGAATGAAAACAGCCCTTGAATTGTTTCATTCTGTATTTCAAGTGGTTTATTCTCTCCCCTCCCTTCCTCAATTAATTTTCACCTGGCTGCCTACTGTTGGGTGAAGAGGCCCTGTTATTAGCTTGTTAAAAACAAATGGCATCTTGAAATTGAAGGGAACCACAAAAGTTTCTTATTCCAACCCCTCCCCCCATCCTTCTAGTGGGGTGGAGGTGGCTAGCCTTGGCCTGGTGCCAGCCTGTCTTTCAACAAGAAGAGAACCATTCTGAGTTGAAATGTATAGAGCAGAGTCCAGGTTCAAGGGCTGAAGCCTGCCAGCGACCTGGCCTCTTTGTTACTGATTAATGCTGCAAGCAGTCCAGCTGGTTTGCTCACCTCTGTCTTCAAGCCACCACGCTCCCTTCTTTGCTAAAAAGCAGGATTTCCCACTGCCACTATTTCTGTTTCTCTTGATTTCCTTGTCAAGATGCCGCTCTCCGCTCCCTTACCAAACAACGTTTCTTCCCTTTTCTTTCCCTTTCCAGCCACATGAGGGCTGAACTCTTTTAAATGCATTCTTTGCTTTGCTTGATGCTTTCAACTACAATGTTTGGAATTTTTGGTTTCAGCTTTAGCATCTTCCAGCGAGCGAACGTTGGCCTCTGAATTTCCTTTGAGGCATTTAATGGAACAAAACAGCTTCTTTCAGCCACACTCTGGGAAGTCTGGCTACTTCCAGCCTTTTTCAACCCGTGGAAAGCACAGGACAAGGGAAGAAATTACAGGATCTTTTACTGTAGCAAAGCGTTGATATGCATGGCTGGACTTTGCTCAACAACTAACGTGCTTAGCTTAAAGTTCCAGAATTCGTCACCTTACATTCACTTTGAAGAGATGTAAATTAATGGCATCCTTGAATACGTGCTATCTGAGGATAAAAGTCATCTGCATTTAGAAATCACAGATAAATCTACACCCAGGTTATTCCATATTCTGTATTTTTTGCCCCTTTCACTGTGTAGACAAGGTTGCTCAGATGGATTAAGTAAAATAGGACATGGTGATATGATTTTGCATCCATATAATATTTATAACGTGTAATAATATATGTATTCATTATAGCTTAATATGAATCGATAGCATCTTTGAAGGTTAATGCCTTCTGGTTGATGTAAAGGATGAATTTCGCTAAAGGGAGATGGCATTTTGTCAGGGAATTCCAACTGGGACCAGGAAGTTAGGAAGATGGATCCTGAATTAGGGCATGTCAAGACTAGTCTCAACTCCAAAGAAGTGAAACACTGTGATTACAAATCTCTTTAGAAATTGAGTTTGAGGTGTTAATCATTTTGGGTCTACAGTGTGCTCTGTGAAAAAGCGCTAGAAATTCCCTTTGTGGAAATATATGAGAAAAAAATGAAGCCACTGATGTTTTGGGAGGCAATTTTGTTTGTTTCTTTCCACTCCCCCTAAAATCTTTAAAAATTTAAAAATATATTATGAAATATTTTCTCATATTTTAAAACTCAGCATATGTTTGGCTGTTGCTATGCAAAACAGCTTCTAAGTGCTATGTTATAGGAACACTTTTACGTAAAAGAGATCTACAATTTATGCTAGACTACTAGCATCCCTGTACATATTTAATCTGATGTATATAATGTAATTTTCAAATGCAAGGACAAGAGTGCACTACCCCCCGCTTCCAGGGGACAATGAAATATTCTCTGCTCATGAACTTCCTTTTTCTATTCTACTCCTCTGTTCCTGTTCTCCCCTCGATTTAAAATACTGGGCGTGGCTTTGGTAGCACTTATCCATTAATTGGCATTTGTAAAATGTGTGCAAATTAATTGTGTACATATTTCTCTTTCCACAAAAATGTTGTTTTTTTTCAGACTACCCCCCCCCCCCCCCAATGTCTTAGAATTCTTGGAATGTTTACATCTGAACCAGTGGCTCAGATTTTCACGTACTCTTGTAATTTACATCAGAAAGTCCGTGATTATCAATAATCACAAATTGAATAAAATGAAAATAATTAAAAATGCTGATTATGGTAGAGGTTTGTAAATGTGAAAGCAAAAGAGGAGGAGAAATAGTTTTGAAATGAATTTAAAAAGCGTAGTTTTTTCACTGTACATAATGCAGATATCTTAGTAGCTGCTATATATGAAAAAGCATCAATGACAAAAGTATACTCTTCTCTACCGACTTAATTAGTTTATTGAATTAAATCTGTAAATTATGAAGTGTGATTTCTAGGTATGTAGTCAGGAACTATGATTGATCGCTATAGACTGAAATATCAAATTGGATTAACAGCAGCAGAGATGAAAATGAGAATTCAAGTTCAAGAATTCAACTGCCATGACTTAAACCCAACATTCAAGTATAAATGAATTGTTACAATCTAAATACACCTATAAAAAGCACCCAAATACAATAAAAGAAGTGCAAACTTAAATATCAAATATATATCTATATTTTTTTTAAATTATATATATATATATATAATTTTTAGATGCTAGTAAATTTTCTATTACAGCCTGAATATATGTAGACAAAAAAAAGTGAATAAGGAAATAACTTTTAAAAGTTGATGCACATTTCATTGCCCTCACACTTCTAAATATCAAATTCGAAACCTTATTGTACAGAAGAAATATTTGGCATCTTATCTTTATTTGCCCCCTTTAGCTTCAAATAAATGCCCATCTCTAACCCAAATTCAGAAAAAAATTGAAGCAAGACCATCTGTGAATTGTTAAAGCACATTGAAGAGAAATAATGAGTTGTTAAAAAAAAACCCAAAGTTTTATAATATGGTAATGAAATTAAGTCCTTCTAAAAACTGTCACAGATTTGCTTCTCAGGGAAACAAATGATTGAGACAATTGACTTTACAGTTTGAACTGCTTTTCATTACAATATTTCCTTTGTATTAATCAGAAATAAAAACGCATGTAAATACTTTGCTGTGGCTCTTTATTATCCTTTTGCTCCCTGTCACAACTGTTCTTCCTCAACTTTTAAATAGTTAAAGAACTCAAAGAATACACCAAGAAGCAGAAAAAGAAAGAATAACTCTTAAATTCTTGTTTAAACATTTCTCTCAAGCTGTTGCTCCGGAAATAAAAAATGTGCAGTGTTTGCCTATAGCAGATTCAGAGTTTATCTTTTGAAATGACACCCTCTCAAGTATGGAGTCGGAAGTGTGTTAATGTTTTGAGGTATGCAGTAACAGGTCTGGACCAGACAGAATATATTTTAAAGTAAAAGGAAACAAGATACTCTGTGTTTTTAATTTTTAAACCATGTTTTATAATTACAGGTCTCTTCTGCATCTGTTTCTCTTCTAACTTTTAAAAAAACGCTCACAAATGGCAAGCTTGAAAAAAGCTACACTTAAAAAAAAAAGAGGCCAATTTAAGTTTGATGACCGTAATCGATCAAAGAAACTCATTGTGCCAGCTGTGAATGAAAAATGTTCTTATTGGATTGTGTTCCTTATCTTAAAGATTTGAGAAAAAAAAAATCTCCTCTTTCTCCTTTTTTATAATTTTCAAGCTTCAAAGAAAAGCATCTGGAGAAGGGGAAAAAAAGCTTTTGCAGCTGCCAAAGCCAAACTATATTGAATCCCCGAGGTCCCGTTTATAACAAACTAACAAGATAGAATCTGCCTTTGAATGTCAGTAAATACAGCTAAAGATCACAAAACTGTGTTCATAATTGTTCATGTCTAAAGCTAGAAAATAATATTAAATTAACATCTATAGTATATTTTTCAATTTTAGTTGATGGTTGTTATGACGTGCAAATGGCAATATCAGATATAAGCCAGCAGTTTAAAAAGTTTTACTTATTTTATTTTTCAAAATCTTCATTCTGTAGAAGCAGATTTTGTTTTACTATGTTGGTGGTGCAGCTATCTGGCTAAAGCTGTCTAGCTAATAAAATTATCTTAATGAAACATTTAGAAGAAACAAAACCTGCTATGGCTTTTGCAATATTTTCTGCATAGATTTTGCAGATATCATCTGTGTACTATATTTCCCAAGTCTGTTATTATTATTTTTTAAATGCAGAGATTAATTTGAAATTTCCTAGCCAGTTCAAGAACATGTTATTTAAATCTGTATCCTTATCACAAAGTGATGATAGCAATAAGAATTATTTATAATTTCATTATATGCATTGGTTCCATTTTTCTGATAAAAGTACTGAGGCTGAGAAATTATGATCTTACGAAAGTCATCCAGTGTACACATAAATGAGAGTTCATTCCCTAAATCTAAATTTAGATTTCATAGTAGTTTCTATGCTACCCATCATCTTGAAGATCTTAGTGCCAGGAGCAGAATGATGCCCAGTGAGGCTGAAATTCCCACAGGTAGAATTTTACCCAGAAGCACCACACGAAAATAAAAGATATCCACTCAAAGTAGTGTCGTTTTAGTTTGAAACGTGCTGAAGCTAAGCAGGAAATAGTTTTGCTCTAGTTTTTGAGCACATTTTTTTTTACATGTGATCACAGATCCAGAACTGTTTTTAAACTGTCACAGAGCCCTGGTATGGTAATTTCTTTTGATAAACATCACAGTAATCAAAATAAGATATATTTACAATGTAGATCTGTTTCACTGAATCCAACTAATTTGCCTGGCTGTTTTAAAGAAGACTTAAGGTTTATTTTGTTCAAATTTAGTCTATGACAGAAGTGATGGCATTCCTCCTGTTTTCTTAAAAACTTATTTTGAATATAGTAGGACGGGAGAGTGTAGTTGGCAGCTACTGCTTATAGCATTCCTCGCTTAGCTTACTTTTAGGTTCACTGCTTTGTTGTTGTCACTGCTTCTTGTTATCTCATAAGCATACCATCTTTGGAGCATCTATGAAAAATTGATTTCCTATGACTTCTTCATTGTTCTGAAAGGTTGTACATCTTTAACGAGAAAGAGGAGGGTGAAAATACAGCCTGTCTGCTTAAAAGCAAAAGGCAGCCAAAAGCAGGCAAGGTGACACCTTTTTATTGGATTACTTTTTGCTGGTGAGTGGCCAAGATTTCAAGCATCACAGATCTTATGTTCTGCTGAATAATTGAATTTAAATATGTGTTCTAAAATGCTAGCTTTGATGCTCAAAGAATAAATTAGCACAAAGAAGTAAAAATGACATTAAAAAATAGGAACATTGTCCTTTGGGATTAATCCCAGAAAGATGTTCCGTTTTTGGGTGCTTCTCTAGATTCCTTTGTTTTAACTTGATTGCGTTGGCCAAGAATTCGCTAAAAGAAGATATCTATGGAAAAGATAATCAACATAATATTCAGGGTAATAAAGTTAGGAATAGGTTCTGCAACATTGTGTCCTATTATTTGCTTATTCAGCCCTGCAGTTGTTTGCCTGTGAAAAACTGTCTTAGTTTGCAGGTAGCAAAATGATTGTTTGGCTGTTACTGAGACAAACCAGAAACAGCTAATAAAATAGGCTAACTGAGGCAAGGTTTTGGCGGAAGAAATGTGGAACCAATGTCATTACTGGCAATACTACTAGTTATGTATTGGGAAATTTCAGGCTCAAGTCTTTGTCTGAAATGTGAAGCATTAGGAGAATTTAAACTTTGTATTGTATTGTGTGTTTTTATTTTGTTGTTGTAAACCGCCTGAGTCCTTAGGGAGAAGGGCGGCATATAAATAAATAAATAAATAAATTTGGAATTCACATACATTTCTATAATTCATCATTCTGAGCAACTTAGTACTTCCTTGGTTTCAGTTTCAGATGTAAATACATCTAGCTTAGCTGTAGTATAGTGGAATTCATAAGAAGGAGGAAGCAATATTTATTTTATTCCCAAGTAAATAGTGTTGAACTTGAGGTTATGACAGAGGAGTTTTAATAGACCCAGTAAAATGTTTTAGAAGAGCATCTTTTTGACTTCTTTCAACATTCACTGCAGGAAGTAAGTTTCACATCATAGTGTGATCATTTTCTTTTACTATCAAAATTTTGAGGTCTGCATTATCACTATATCAGCTCACAACTTATTAGCCCATGCCTGATTTTTAAAATCTGTAACATGACTACAGTACAATTGTCATACTGCCTCATAAATTGCAACATGACTTTTTAATCTGCAACATGACTACAGTATGATTGTCATACTGCCTCATATTGTTGTTCCCTAATAGAATAGAAATGAATACTTTATTGGCCAAGTGTGATTGAGCACACAAGGAACCTGTCCTTGGTGTGTATGCTTTCAGTGTACACAAGAAGAAAATAAAAATAAAATAAGATAAAACGAAATACATCTATCTATCTATCTATCTATCTATCTATCTATCTATCTATCTATCTATCTATCTATCTATCTATCTATCTAT
>JANHGC010003406.1:53584-66171 GCA_027560395.1 Boaedon fuliginosus
ACTTTTGGAGGTCTTGGTTAAAATAAAACACTGTGTATTTAAGAAAGTGGTCCTGATCCGTGTGTTTCGGGCATGGGACAGAACCCACTGTTCCACAATCAATAACAGTACATGGACAAAAGCTTAGAAAGATGGGGATTTTTTTTTTAAATCTACCATACGGCACATTTGATGACAACACATTTAATCTGGAAATTAAAGCAAGGGCGGAGAAACATGATTTCAAATTTGCAGGCTTGTGTTATTGTCATGGTGTTGGTGTCTTGTCTGCACTGCCTCAAAGGGGCTGACACAGCTTCCCAATACCCATATTCTGAGCCACATTTTTCCAGTTCCCTACAATAGCAAAAGTGTAAGAGAAAATTTCTAAAAGCCTACAGTTCCATCTGGGTCTGCTGTTTCCCAATTAAGCAGGAGCTATACCAGCCTCTGGGCATCTGACTTGTAAAAAAGTTGGCCTCTTTGCAACATAAACATCTTTTTTTTCTTTCATCATGAGCCTTTTCTGTTTTAGAGGGCAGAAAAATCAGCCCTCCCCAAGTTGCTTAATTTCCATAATTTTTGGACCATGCCACCCTCAGTTTTTCATCTACATCAAAGCGGAGAACAGCATGCTGATTCTGAGCATGCCAATGCATCAGCTGATATGCAGATGTCATTAAAGTGTATATATTGTTATATATTATAAACTACTAGCTGATTACCCGGCCTTGCTCGGTTTTTTTTTTGTTGGACTGGCATCTTCCTTCCTCCCAAGTGAGAAAAAATTAAATTTTGAAAATTTTACATTGGAAAGTTCAGCCATGTTTTCAGTTTTCGGATTAGTTTAAACATAACCAGTTGTTTTATACAACTGAAATGCACAGATATTTAAAGATGTTATTCTTGATAAATGGCTGGGAACGTGCTGAAAAGCCAGGTGTTTCTGAACGGAAGTTTGCGTAAGGAAATTTCTCTTGTTTTATTTAATTTAGAGGAAATGGCTCCATGAAATCTCAGGATTCAGGAGTCTAAAATTTCATCTCAATCTTCTATTCCACAGATTGCCTCTTTCTTACAAGATTTTTTAAGCTTTATTTGAGGCTTTGACTGTGAGTCTGGGGGCAATGAAGCTACATGGTATATCTTATGAGGCAGCCCGCGGGACAGAGGACAAGATCAGACTGGCTGCCTTTCTTGTTACAGCCAAGATGAGGAAAATCCTCTGCTTTTAGCATGATGTCATTTCATCCAGTGGGTGGGAGCTGTTAATACCTGCATAGAAATCTTTCTTAGGCGTTTCTTGTAATGTTGCTTGAAGCAAATGTTGAAGAATGCTAAATGAATAATATTGAAATGCAAACTTGGAGGCTTACTGTAATGCATAGAAAAATCTGTTTGATTTCTGACCCAGAAACAACTATAGGTATATAAATCCATATTCATATTCTTATGCAGTTCATATACAGTTTCAAATTTTTTATTAGTAACGTTTATTGCTATGGTGGGAGCAGTGAGTATGCTATTGCATCTGCATAGGCTAATTATTCTGACATATTGAGCAGCTGCTGTTAGGGTATGGGATTGAGTTTTCAAAATGCAAATCAAAATTATCGTTTCTTTGTTTCAATGAGGTTTTAAAATTTTCTCATATTTAAATTTAATAAATTCATTATATAGATAAATGTGGATATATGTATATGTGTATAACATATCCAGAGACATATCCAAATAATAATCATAGCAAATCCATAATGTTCATTTCAGTATTAATAGATCAAATAGCTGCTCTTTGAATCTTGCCCTGAAGTGATTAAGATTTGTCCTTCCCCCCCCACATGTGAAAAGGCATGTGTGAAGCAAATGGAAGTGGGCTGATTTGGATTAGAATTTCCTGAGAATTTCTGCAAGTTGTATTCTTTTTTTTTTCTTTCTGCTTCAAATGAAACAGAGACAAATGATTTAAACTTTAGAGAATTACTTATTTAGTGCTTCAAGAGCTCTTAGAAGAGAACAGTGTCAGAAGCAGAGACTGGCAAAGTCTGTTGGCAGATTTGGCCTATTAAACTGCAATTAAATAACTTGGGGATTTTCTGGAATGGGCAAAATCACTTAGATGTAGTGCTGACTCAGTGTTCAAGGTATCTAGCAGTATAATGCTATATGGCACCTTGGAGAAACAGCTCAAAAATATAAATGGATTTCCAGTGTCAAAATACTGAGAACTTGTTTTGCAATTCTGATGACATCTGTATTGCTAAGTGATAGTAAAACTCATATCAGAATGTATTTTCCTTTTTTATGAAGAAAAGAGTGATATGCTTTATTTTTTTAAACTAAGCATAATCTTGAGTGAGATTTTCAGAGTGCTAGGTTGTGATTCCAAACTCTGCATTATCTCTGTCACTTACATTGAAAGTTTGTATTTAGGGAATATCCTCAAAGAGAAATTTATCAGGCAGTTGCAAGTATAGTGTTAACATGCATATATAAAGTAGCTATCGTAGGACAACAGTGGAGCAGCTGTAATATTGGACTGTACACTTAATGGTTTTAAGTATAAGTAGAGAAGAATGTGTCAGTGAAAGAGAGGAATAGAGTGTGAGTATGTGAGTAAGAAGAATGTATGAGTGAGAGAGAGGAACAGAGAGGAGAGGATTTAGATAGACATACCGGTATGTATTATTTAAATTGGGAAACACATGTAAATTCTTGTTTTTCCTTGCATACCAAATACAAAAACTGTAAGCCATATTTACCAACTTAGATTTAAAAAAATAAATATTTTAGGTGAAAGAGCTGATTTATATTTTAAAGTCAAGTCATAACACAGTCTCGATTATTAGACTGCAGATTTTTTTTTGGTTTCTTCAATGCTCAATACATTTACATAGGAATAAATTTCCTTATATTACAAAAATGCAACATATTTAAATATGAAGCTAATAAAACGAACATCCATAATAGAATGTCTGGTTGCTTGCAGGACTATGCATATAAATAAATTCAATTGGTCAAATGATCCACATACTTATACTGGCTAACATACAGCATATTGACTGTTAACCTTTGTTATTGTCACATTCAGTGTGGTTGCTAGGGCCTCCAATCACTGCAGCAGAGTTATCATGGGAATACATTTATATTATCTAGTTCTGGTTTAAATATACTACTTGTTGCAAGTCCTGAACTGTATTCCTACAGTATACTTAACTAAAATATCTATCAATTTAGCAGCTGCATTTATACACACATTATGCCTGGTTAGTTTTGACATTGGTTAATTTCTTATGGTTAGTATACAATTTTGTATATTTTGCAACCACAGAAAAGGGTTAAATTCAGTCTGTGAGAACAGCCATTGAATGATTGACCATAGAACAAAGGAACTTGTCAGCTTCTTTGTCCAACTAGCCTGGTATTGCCCCTTTAACTGCCAGCAGCTGTCCGGGGCTTTTAGCTCTTTCCCTTCACTTAATTCCTAATATTTCTAAATGGAGATGTACAACACCGAAATGGAAATTTCTATGACAAAAATGGTTGATGTGGATTGTATAGAAGTATTGACCCAAATGGTCTGTGATAAGGATGTGATGCAGAAAAAAAACAAGATTAAAATTAATATAAACAAAGCATAGCTATTTTTTTCCCCATTTAAGATCTTGACAGTTTTTACAATTACAAAATTGTGACTGTAAATTCCAGCAGTGACCAAACCTCAAAATTGTTAGGACCAACTATTCTTATTAACAAATTTTGAATTTTAACCAGGCTTATATAATGGTGAGATAATTATGCTGGTAACTGGGAGTGAAGAGTAAAGGTGTGGAGAGAGGGTCATCAAAAGCTAGAGCTCCAGGGAGGCTGATTAATCTGGTTACTTATAGGGCTTCTTCATTTTGTGCTTAGGCCTCAGGCTCTCCTTTTCTTGACCTGGGGGAAAGATTGGGCTGACACCTGAATAAAAGAAGGGATGCTTTCTCACACTTCAAAGTCAGCCATCCCCAGGCAAATTATACAGCTACTTTACACTGATATTCTTTGATATTCGAATGTATTTGCTTTTTCATAAATATGAAGGAGTTACTCAATAGTCCCTGGACATTCATTTCTGAAAAAAATATGGAATGACTGTCCATTGCTTAGATCCTTTGAACAAATTCTTTCAGTGTGTTTATTAAGGAACAGTTTTTAAATTCATCACATAAATATCTGTTTTTCTTGCAGAAAAGGACTTGTTGATTAGGATTAAATGTTGAAGGATATGAATGTGTAGCTCATAAACTCAATGGGAGTTTATTTGACATTTGATAAAATCTTTATAAATTGCTAGTCAATTAATAATCCTGACCAACAGTATCTCTTTTTTCCAAAGAAATGTCAACTGTATTTATCTTCTTTTTCTAGCTTCTCTTCCTTGCCCATAGTGGTATCATCCTGAGCCGTAATCCAAAAGTTCTCTTGTTCTAATTTTTGTTACTGTTCTTGCCAGTTTCGTCATCCCTTTGGCATTTTATTCATGGAATATTGTGCAAAATTCTTCGTTGGGATGTGCTGTTCATTCCTTTTCTGCCAAAGGTGTTGTAGGAAGACGTTTGCCTTGTAGCTGTCTATTTCTGTTTAAAAAAGAAAAAGTTGTATTAAGCAAATAAACAAAGGCAATGTGGGTTATAATTCTGACTTCCTTTCTTTAAATAGAAACTTAGTCATTTAGTTCAAATGAGGATTAAATGTCTAATTGCATGGCAGAGAAAAATATGAGGTAATAAGTTTTACACATAATGCTGGATTCATCTTATAGGTACTTAATAGAACCTCTGGGGAGACAATTTACATTTGAGAAAGTGGCCTAGTCAAAGAATTAAAATGTCATGGTTTGTATGTCTGTTTTGATCCATTGAAAAATCTGATCATGGATTTCCATGGCTTGAACAAGATGGCATACTTGCATAATTGATTATGAGTGTTATCAGGAAAAATGTAGTAGTCTCACTCACATGTAGAAGAATACATTCATGACTCAGAGGACTGCTACACTCAGCATTAAATTACATCCAACTTGGGACTGGCACATTTGAATATTTTCCCATTTCTTCTAAATACAATATGAGATACGTTGCTTGTGCAAAACCAGCGTGTCAAATAGAAGGCTAGCCTAGATGGATTCTTTGACATACTAGCCTTGGGTGTGTAGGGAACATTTACATTTTCATTCCTGTAATAATTGAAGTGTGAACTAGAGTGCAGCACAAAATAGTTTAGTTATCAGATGCTGCTGTTTGTAATATTTCAGTTTTCTGTGAAGCTTTGTGAAAAAAAATAGCTTATTGAGACTTTACCTTCAAATGTTCAAATAGTGAAAGCGACATAATGCATATTAATAGAGGGCAAGAACAATAGGCTGACGTATGGAAGGCCAATAAGAATACCACTAGCATGAGACAAAACTGGGATAATACTAACAGCAAATTCAGGTGATATGCATAAATAGAAATGACTAGCTAGTCAGAAGTAATAACTACTTTCAAATAGTACATATTGTAAATACTTCAAACATGTAGAAAAGCTCCAGTATAGTAAATTAAACCATTAGTCCATAAAGTTCAAACAATGAAGCTATTCCAGATGATAATAGATAAGTAGATTTCAGGGTTGTGGGATCAACTGTTTCATTTCTAGGATCCCAAGATTTGTCAATTTGAACATAATTCACACGATTTACATTTATAAGTAAGGAATTCTCAATGCAGTAATTGATCTTGGGTACCAAAAGTAAGCAAGCTCTTTTAACATAAAAGCCTATTAGTGTTTCCTGAGCTTTCTTCACTTTGACCAAATAATTGGGGTAGGAGAGGGCCAGAATTAGTTGCTATTGTGGCAGTTTCCAAGAGGAACGACCCTCTCCCATTCTGTTCTATTTCAGGACTTTGGAGATTGTTGAGTAGCATTGCAGTTTCTGTGATATGCAAATTATAAAACACAATTCAACAATAGTATTAAAGGACTTATGCATTTGTTTGCTTATTTACTCTTACAGATACATAATAGAATAAATCTTTTTCTATTAAAGACATATCACATCAACTACAACTTTGTTTCAAGTCACTTCAAAACTATCAGTAGGAACTGTCAACAACAGCAGAACTCCATTCTTACCTGGCCCACAAATATAGGGCACATTCCATGATCAATTCAGTTAAAATTGATGAGTTTCTAAGGAAATCACTTCCTCTGGTTGCTACCCTTTCTCTTGTAGATAACATGGTTGAAGGGAAGGATAGTTAAGTTTTTCTACCAGACAGTATTGTTTGTCTATCTGGTAAAACCTTTTTAGCACTGTAATAGTGGGAGAATTGGCTAAAGTTGTGATGTAACAATAAAGGGGAGAACATGTGGGTGGCCATTTCTTTTTGGAAATAAGGCCAGATAAAATGTTCTGATAAACACGTGGCTATTCACAAAAACAGCAGCTGTGCATACCTCTCTTTTCCCCCTCTATAATAGTTAATAGCATTTAGCTGCATTCTATGTTGTGACATTATTTGGTGTGTGCATGTTAGTGGAATATAAAATGCCAAAGCACATTCATGACAAAGAGTCAGTAGTGTATCCTTCTAAGTCTTTCACATGGAGAAAAGGGTGTGACAAAGGATGAATACACATGTCATTTTCCAAGGGGAATTTCTTAGGAAAGTGTGAACAGTTGCTCCTATAAAGTGTGAACTATCACCTAACCCACCCATTTCACAGCCTTAGATCTTATAACAATATTAATTGGGCCAGTTGGCAAGTGTGAACCTGCCTTTCTTTGTCCATGTCTTCATGTAGGTAGGTGTACTTGATAAAGGGTGCACATGGTTTTGCAAGATAGCCTTTGCATGACCAAATCAAAAAGTCCATGTCAATCTGATTTAATTCCTTTATTTCAGAGCTACCTGCATATTTGGCTGGGACAGTAAAGGATTCCTCCAAATCTTTGCTGTTTTGGATGTACCTTGGGAGACACAAATGATTGAATTATTTTTACCTCACAGGACAACAGTTGAAAATCCCATTTTTAGATTATATAATATTGAGGGAAGAATCCAACTGTAACTCTCTCTTCTACTCCCACTTCTAATGCATAGTCATACTCATGATTACAGGTCTGTTTTAATACATTGGGGGAAACTGGTAGCAGTTTGTCAGATAGACAACTCTGCACTTATATGTGGTTCAAAAGAAGATTAGTTATTCTTTCTCACAATGAAGATCTGTATCCAAAGATTTTGAAAGGCTAGTTGGTAGGTCATTCTTTATATTTAATTGCTGTTACTTTTCAAATGTTTTGTAGGAAATATATAAACCATAATTCAAGTCTATTAGTTCTATTTGTTTTTATTCTTGCTAGTCTTGTTTTATTATAACTGAATCTTGTATATAGGGCATATCACTAAATTTGGGGGCGGGAGAGACTTTTGTCTAATCCTTTTTATTAAAGTTTTTACTGCATGTCATCTAGACATTTGCTGAGAAGTCTGGTATGCTAGATTTATAATATTCCATCATTGCTGATAGAAGAGAGTCAAGACATTCCCTCTCTTGATTTGCAGTACTATCTCCCATCCTTTTCCTAGTGATTTTGAATTTTAGATGACAGACTGATATGTTTTGCAATTCTGAGTTGAAAGGCAAATGCAAATAATAGTTCAATGATTTTGATGCAATGGCAAACTGTAATTTAGCACAAATGAAAAGGTACAGGTAGATACAAGGGAGAAAGTACATGAATTCAAGCTCATTCATGCTATGTCTAAACATGGCTAAATGTCACATCTCCAAAAGAATGCAAATGAGCTGCATTCTTTATTATATTGATTTTCAAAACATTAAATATTCCCCCTTTCCCCTTGACCAGGGAAATGAGGCAGGGTATAAATCCAAATAAATAAATAAAAATAAATAATAAATATACTCTTAGAAGTGAGAATTTTAAAAAGTATATGAGAGAATGAGCTGCACTGCTATTTTTCTTTGGTCCCTTCATCTGTTATAAATTTGACCATTTATGATGAGCCAGGTGCCCATGTTAGGCATTTTATGATCAGCCTAAGTTTCCTAGCAGGTATTTTTTAATATAATACAGCTTTGATATGTATTCCCTGTCTAAATATAATGATAGCTCTGGCAGATACTTATTATACATATCTATATAATGCAAATGTAGTTGTAATTACATATAGTAAATAAATCATTTGAACATCCTACGAAATATATGAAGATGATTCCATTTAGGATGGGACATTCATTCGGGATGGGACATTCATTCAGGTGGTTTGTTAGGTAAATAATACTTTTTTGCGATAATAAACCTCACAAATACAAGTTTATTTATTCATCACATTTCTACACCGTCCATCTTACTTAAGTGACTGAGTGGGTACAATAAAAGTTGCATGCATTTGTGGTATTAATAGTATTAAGGCATTGATTGTATCAAACACTGGGAAAAATTCCTTCACCTTCCTCCTCATTAGCTCTATTCTATGTTGTTTTTGCAGATTTGGGAATGAAGTAGTCAGGGGGAGCTGTTCCACAACAAATGTAGCTGAAATTCACATATATTTTGGAAGCAAAATCCTAAAAAACCCTATTTCTACAGCGTTCATTATTAAGATATTCATTCTTATAAGAGCATGCTAAATAATTAAGGTGAAGGAGCGAGACTATGTAAATAAATGCAGGAATATATTTAAATAATGAAGAACATTTTTAATTTGCTCATGTAAAATAATTGCAGGCTGGTGGCAGCTTAAACCTTCAAATTTATTAAACTGTTCTTTCCATTCCCGTTGCAAAGGAGCATGGTTGCATTATTTTCTTAATAGTAAAAACTTGTAGCAACTTAAAGAATTTCCCTTTTTTTTAATAAATTGAGTCAGTTATGCTATAAAGTTGCTTTCTGAACCAGTTCTGTAAACCTTGCTGGTGATAGGAGATCCCTTGTGCCCCTGTTTTGGGGTGTGCTTGGGTTGTTGAGCAGGAGGCTGGAATAGAATACCTTCAAGCTCCCCTTCCAGCTTTATTCTGATTCTGATTCTGTGTATGAGTTCATGTTCTGTCCTTATTTTTGATGCAAAGCTTATAATTCATTTGCTTCAAAATATGGGGAAAAGACATGCAAACTCATTCTTTATTAAATTCTTTCTAAAATTTTTTGAAAATATTGTGCATATTCCTTACCATATCCATAATACATATATGCTGCTTTTCCAACAAAGTTTATAGGGACCTTAAACTCCAGCTTGTAATCAAATAGTATCAATAGCATAAAGGTTTGACCACAAGTTAAAATGATAGGAAAAAGCATATCATTTTAAGCAAAAAGGGACAGAAACATTCTCTAGAGAAGGAATGCTTTATTCTCTTCGAATCTCCAATACCTAGAGATCTTCCAGTCAAAATTCTGCTTAACTCTGTTCTTGTGTAAAACCTACTGAATCAGAGTGAATATATTCTGAGCAAAAGGAAATAATGAAGAAACCCATAGAGGAAACGGGGTTGTTCCTATATTGCATTATATTGAGTCTGGCTCTAAAATTGAATTCCTGCTGTAACCATGATAGCCCTTTTCCTGGAAAAGTGTACAGGAATGGTCTGCAGGGGAAGGGGGGTGCAAAAGAGGCAGCAAATTTAATCAAACACCTGATCATTTAAACATAGATTTCAAACAATCTGTATATTGACAGCAATCAGAATTCTCAGGCCATTGAAACTTCCCCTGTAGTTGAACTGGGAAAGGTAAACCAGCTTCAGTGCTCTGTGCGCTGTAATTGCAATAATTTAATTTAGCTATTTAACCTGTAATTCAGTGGTATTTATTAAAGAGCATAGGAGAAAATGAGGCCATTAGGAGCCAGAGATGAATACATTGAAATGAAAATGAACACTTCTAACTGCTAGTTGACCTTCGTTTTGTAGCAGTTTTTATTAGAGTGGTCATGGTAATTACTGGGATGTGAATCATGAAGAAAAGTGAATAATTCCGTAATGAACATTTTTATTCATTATCTCACATTTTCAGAAAGTGGGAAAGTCTCTTGTAAGAGGACTGGCAGACGCTCTCCCCCTTTGTTTGTTTTTCGACAAATAATGGTTTGTGGACAATAGCCCAGTGCAAAACATCCTTCCACTGGGCGAATTTGTGTCATACTAAATTGATGGGCCTGTGGTGTTCAATATGCAGCATACCAACTTTCATAGTGCACTCAGGGAGACATAGCTGTTTGCAAATTGAACAAGAAAAGTACCAGCAAACAGAAGGCAGGCAAGTTGCACAGATTCAAAGACAGACTGTGCAATGTTTATTAAAACAAGTTTCTCATGTTACAAGATTTAGATGTATCCAGTACATGGGGGAATGGATCTGTAAAGATGAATCCCATCAGTGTTTTATTTTCACTCTGGTGTCCTTTATTGAGTAAAGTGAAATATTTATGGTAATTAACACATAGGTAAGCAGCTGCCTTTATTTCAGTTAGGAGCTGTTTAGTTTTTTTTTAAATACACTCAGCAGTAGAGTGCATTGGTACAGAGCAGTTGTGGAATATTCTGAATGCTTCTTAGAGGACAAATGAACAAAAAATTCTCTCTTCATCAAAGGAACCCTGATATAGTAAAATAAGAATAGTTCTGAAAGAACAGCAATAATTTGAAAATGATGATGAATGTATGGGTAAAGGTAAGAGTAGGGGTTAAAATAGTATTCATTTTTTCTGCTGAGGTAATTTCTTCAGAATAATGTAAGATATAAATATTGAGGACTAAGTTTAGCTTTTTATATATTAAAAATACGGCTCACTGAACTACTAGTAATGCCAGTCATACTATGCAACAGACCAAAGCAACATAACACAGAAGTAATGTGGTGTAAAAGCTGTTCTTATGCTCCCTCAAAGAATATATTCTCAAAGAGCACCAGGAACATTCTAATTCAGGGCTGTAAAAACAAATGACCACTAAGTGGCAAGAAAGCCCTCTGTGCTGCCAGCTAGTGGTTTCCTGGATTTTATAGCTCAGAAATTGTTAATGGTCAGACATCAGGAATCTAATCAGACACATTTCTTAAAAGGCTACTAAAGTAAAGTCTTCTGGATTTATGGCTCCAGAGAGAAGCCATGCCCTGGGGCACTTTTGCTTAACTTTGTTTGGAGGCAGGGGTGGGAGTCAGCCTTTAAGGATGGGTTCTTGCAAATGATCAGTTGGGCCTGCCCACCTGCCCCTGCACTATTTTGTCCTATATTTCCTTTGTTTGAAGCCCAGCTGATCGGATTGCCGCGCCTCAGCTGTTTTTACTCACCAGGGCTGCAGTAAAAGGTAAGTTTTCTTGTTATTTTCAAATGCAGTGTGTGACCCAAGCGCACGCTCACCAAATCGGTTGTTACACCTGTTGAATCCCATCAATGCTTGGAGGCCTTGTTTTTTGGTGGCAGCACCAGTCCTTTGGAAAAGCCTGCCAAGGGGATCAGGTTGTAACCCACTTTGAGTGCTTTCTGGAAGTAGCTCAAAATGGAGATCTTTTGGAGGGAATGTTTGGACCGTGCTACTATTCCACCTGGGTTTTTAGATTGTTTTTTCCACTTTTTTTTTTTGCATTCTTTGCTTTATTTTAATTGGATTGTAGATGCTTTAACTGTATAATTTATCTTGGGGAAGCACTGAGAGAGTCTTTTGGAATTATGATTGTGCACAAGCTCAACTCCTTAAATTCAAGGACATGTTTATACATTTTCTTAGCAATAGTACAAACGTTTGTTACTGTTGCCTTCTTCTGGAATATTTTTTCACTTCCTAGTCTGGACTATAGCCCTGTTTTTTTTGTGGCAGACTCCCACCCAGTTAATAATGAGGCTTGATTCTTCTTAGCATCAGGTCCTTGAAAGTATCATAGATCCATTCAGCAAGTAAAAGTATTAGGCATTTTAAAATAAAAGGCACATAGCGATAAATGTCTTTCTTCGTGAATAATGGCCTGAAGGAGAATAAGGACTAGGACATCTATGGCAAAGATGTTTGGAATCTGTATTACACCACAGGTACTGGAGATGAAAGCCTATTTTAAACCCTAGAATCCCAAAATACTGTATATATTTGACATTACTTGCAGTTTGCCAGATAAGGATAGACTCATGGAATCCATCTGAATGCTTCTGAAGAAATGTTATAATCAGATAGTCCAGGGAAAGATCATCATTTCTCTAGCTTAGCATGCTACTTGTGTATTCAAAGTTATGTCATAACATTCCTGATACATTCACTATAGGTTTTTAAATCAAATGTCTGAACAGATCACCTTAACTATATAAATAGATCATTGCATTGTACAGGTAGTCCTTGCTTATTGACCATTCATTTAAAGACTGTTTACACTTACAGTATGATGGTGCTGAAAAAAGTGACTTACAACCAATCCTCACACTTAAGATTATTGCCGTGTCCCTGTAGTCAAATGATCATGATTTGGATGCTTGTCAAGTTTCACACACTGCTGTGGTTGCAGTATCCCCCCCCCTCCCCATGAGTATCATCAGTACGCTGATGATACCCAGTTGTACATCTCTGTCCCCAGT
>JANHGC010003406.1:66271-76859 GCA_027560395.1 Boaedon fuliginosus
CCCACCGGGTTTCAGGTTTTGCACCAGCTGCGACCCCAGGGCAGGGGAGGGTGGGATGGCTATAATAATACATCAGGATCTCCATCCACGGGTTGGCGTAGCTCGGGAGATGGACGGGTGTGAGTCTGTCCTTTTGAGATTGAACTCAGGGGTTCAGTTGAGTCTGTTGCTAACGTACATGCCTCCCAGCTGCGTTGCATCAGCTCTGCCTGTGCTGCTTGAGGGGGTTGCAGGGTTGGCGATTGAATTACCCAGGCTGATGGTGCTTGGGGACTTCAACCTGCCATCCCTGGGCGATTCCTCAGATACGGCACAGGAGTTCATGGCCTCCGTGGCAACCATGGACCTGACCCAAGTAATTCAGGGTCCGACTCATAGGGGGTGACACACACTTGATCTAGCTTTTATCTCTGAGCAATGGCGCCGTGATCTGGTTTTGGAGGATATAGTTGTAGAACTCTTGTCATGGTCAGATCACTCCCTTATCTAATTGGATTTCCTGACATCCGCCCCACCCCGCAGGGAGGCGGGACCAACTAGGTTGTTCTGCCCCAGGCACCTAATGGACCCAATTGGGTTTCAGAGGGAGCTTGGGGAGATTCCTGATTCCTGACCCACAACTCGACCGAGGCCCTGGTGGAAGCCTGGAATAGTGTGGCCACCGGGGCCACAGATCAGGTTGTGCCTTTGCAGACTCTCACCGTTCATGGACCTTGGAAGTCTCCTTGGTTTACTGAGGAACTCCGGGGGATGAAATGATGGAAGAGATGCCTAGAACGCAGCTGGAGGAAAAGCCATGCCGAATCTGACCAGACAATCTTAGGAAGTCATATTGACACCCATCTAGTGGCGCTAAGAGCGGCACAACAATCTTATTGTGCCACGCTTATCGCATCTGCTGACTGTCACCCAGCCGCCCTGTTTAGGGTGACACACACCCTCTTAAGACCTGAGGAGGCGGAGGAACCCATGCAGGGAAGGGCCGAGGAATTTGTTCAGTTTGTTGCAGATAAAATCGCTCAGATTTGGTCGGACTTTGACTCTGGCTGGGCGGAATCCACTGAGGTGGTAGAGGCAGGTCTTAGTCCGGTTATCTGGGAGGAGTTTGCTCCAGTTGGCCCTGATGATGTGGACAAGGCCCTGGGAGCAGTGAACACCACCACCTGTTTACTGGACCCATGTCCCTCCTGGCTTGTTTTGGCAGACCGAGAGATGACATGGAGCTGGTTCCAGGGGATTATAAATGCTTCTCTAAGAGAGGGGTGCTTTCTGCATGCCTTGAAGGAGGCTGTGGTTCAGCTCCTCCTCAAGAAGCCTTCCCTGTACCCGGCTGTTTTAAACAACTTCTGTCCTGTCTCCAACCTCCTCTTTTGGGGGAAGGTTGTTGAGAAGGTGGTGGCGTTTCAGCTCCTTCAGGCCTTGAATGAAGCTGATTATCTGGATCCCTTGCAGTCAGGTTTCAGGCCTGGGTACAACACCGAGACAGCTTTGATCGCATTAGTGGATGATCTCTGGCGGGCCCGGGATGGAAGGTCTCCCTCTATCCTGGTGCTTCTTGAGCTCTCAGTGGCTTTCGATACCATCGATTATGGTATCCTTCTGGGTCGACTCAGGGAGTTGGGAGAGGCACTGTTTTACGGTGGTTATCCTACTATCCCTCTGATCCGACTCAGTCGGTGTTGGTGGGGGGGGGCAGAGATCGAACCCTAGGGCCCTGTCATGCAGGGTTCCTCAGGGTTCCATCCTCTCCCCCCCTCCTTTTTAATATCTACATGAAACCGCTGGGTCAGATCATCCGTCATCAGTATACTGATGATACCCAGTTGTACATCTCTGTCCCCGATCAAACTTGTGACGCCATGGAGATGATGTCCCGGTGCCTGGAGACTGTGAGGATCTGGATGGGGACCAATTGGCTCAGACTCAACCCTGACAAGAACGAGTAGCTGTGGGTTTCGCCTCCTCAGGTTTCAGTTGATTATCCAACGTTGGTACTAGGGGGAGAGAAATTGCTCCCCTTGGAATGAGTTCGCAACTTGGGGGTCTTCTGGACTCACAGCTACAATTGGATCACTATCTGACAGCTGTGACCAGAGGGGCCTTCGCACAGGTTCGCCTCTTGTGCCAGTTGAAAACTTTCTTGGACCAAATAGCTTTACACACAGTCGTTCATGCCCTTATCATCTCTCAGTTGGATTACTGCAATGCGTTCTACATGGGGCTGGCCTTGAAGAGCACTCAGAGACTTCAACTGGTGCAAAATGCGGCTGCGCGAGTGATTATGGGGGCACCATATGGGGGCACCGCAAGCTGCATTGGCTACCAGTGGTCTTCCGGGTGCAATTCAAGGTGCTGGTAACAACTTTTAAAGCCCTTCATTGCTTAGGAGCGGGATACCTTCGAGACCGCCTACTGCTACCCTATGCCTCCCAGCGCCCGGTTAGATCCCACAGGGAGGGCGTGCTCCAGATTCCGTCGGCCAGACAATGTCAGCTGGTGGGTCCGCAGGCGAGGGCCTTCTCTGTGGCAGACCCGTCCTTGTGGAATACACTCCCCGTGGAGATTAGAACCGTCCCTAATCTGCCCATATTCCGCAAAGCTGTCAAGACCTGGCTTTGTCAGAAAATATGGAATCGAAGTACGAAATTGAGATCTGTTTTTCCCTCTGTATGTCTGGATGATATGTATGAGTAATTTGATTTTATATTGTATTGATGTGTTTTTATCTGGTTGTACGCTGCCTCGAGTTCCCCTGACTGGGGAAGAGAGGCGGGGTATAAATCTAATAAATAAATAAATAAGTACATGATTGCCATTTGCAACCTTTCCAGTTGGCAGAAGTCTCAAAGTCATGGTTGTGTGATGTTTTGCTTAATGACCATGGGTGATTTACTTAACCACAAACAGGACTGTTGTAACTGACATTGCTAAGCAGAGCAGTCACATGATATTTTGCTTAATGACTCTTGCTTAGCAATGTAGTGGCTGGTTCCAATTAGAGTCATTAAATAAAACTACCTGTGTACCAATTGGTTATACTTTGGCACAATCTGAAAATTTCTTGATCAGATTGTGCCACTTTTGGCAGAGCTATCAAAACAGTTTTTAGCTTCTGCATAAAATTGACACAATTGCTCATCATAGGATCATTATAATCTGTGGGTTTATCTGATAAGAATTGGCAACCCTACCTGCTAGACAAAATCCCATTTGAGTGCAATCTGTGGAAAACTGAGCAGATCTCAAGGAAATGTATGATGTACAGTGAGTGAAAAAAAGTTGTGAATTTAATGTGGAAATACTTGTTTGATAATGAGCCAGAAGAGTAACATGATCAGAGGTACTGTCAGGTCAGCTACTTGATTGCTTGCTGTTCTTGATCACTTAGCTGGTCATTTGAGAAATAGCATTACCCAGTTGACTGACCTGCACATCTATCTATTACTCTTGTTGAAAATGCCACTGCTGATCTGTTCATTGTGTTCCTAAAAAATTGACTGCCATGATCCAAGTCAAGAATGCAAAGCAACATAGCCTTCCTTTAAAGAGCCATATTGCCTACTGGGACTAATGTCAAGCTCTTGGTAGTTTTGTAAAATGAAATCAAAATTTTTAAAACGTCTTCTTTAAGAAAATGTGTTGAAAAGGCAAGGAAGGGATAACATTCTAGAAGTCTGAGCAACTTGATTATTTTTATTTTGTAACCTATTAACTTTCAGTTTGTTAGAGTTGAGGTTTTGGTTTAGTCTTTTCCTAAAAGATATTGGTGTGAATTAGGAGTTGGCTGCTTTCTTTCTAGATAACTGAGGAGTGTGCAGGTGGTTGTTTTCCCAAGTGTCAGCTGAAAATTGATCTGGTTTTGGTCAAACCATTATACATAGTTTCTGAAGCCAAACAAGATCAGACAGGCGCTGCTATTTGCTGAGACCTTCATAAAGTACTGAATTCTAATTTTATTTTTCCTTTTAAATTCAAGTATGTTCCAATCTATTACCTGGTGTGATGTTGGGAGACAGATGATAATTTCATACTTTACTATTATCTGGTTTATTTTGTTTTGGTATAGTATTTTAGAAACTTTTTTTAGCCATCCTGCTTTTTAGCTAAGTCAAAATATATTTTGAGACCAGTTGAAAAACTATAAATCACCAAGTAAATAACAAGAATTTGAATTAATAAAGTAAAATATGAGAAATGATTCATGTATAACAACTCTGAAAAACACACAATTGAGTTAAAAATTGGGTCTGCTTCCTGGTCTAAAAGTTGATAAAGCGTTTTAATTCCCTCAGGCATTTTCTTCATTACCTGTGGGCATGATAATCTTAACCAAAATTAGGAAAGTGCCTCAAGGTATATCTATATTAATTACTTAACAGTTATGGTTATTATATAATATAGACACAAAGCCATGAATTATAGGAAAAACAATTCAGTTCCTAGAAGTTATATAAATCTAACTCTTGATTGGCTTTAGCTCTGTGAATTAAAGTGGTAAAATATAGCATTTTCACTATATTTTATTATATTTTATTCTGTTCCACTGGAGGGCAGAATGATTGTTTTTCCTTTTTTATATATGTCTTGAACCTTCGGAACATACTGAACTGCACATCTAAAATAAAGAAATAAATATACAGGTTTTTAATCCAGGCTTAATTATTATAAGGTGAATATTATGCAGTTGCAATTCATTTTTTTTTAAATAACCTGAAATTTATTTATTTATTTATTTATTTATTTATTTATTTATTGGATTTATATCCCGCCTCTCTTCACCCCTTTCAGGGGAATTCGAGGCAGCAAAAACATACAATAAAACAGTTTGGCCTATACAATAAAATAAAAAAAAAATTCATTATTCACTCAATCACACCCGAGATTTTTGAGAGCATTCAGGATAATTTAGGCTCTGGCATCCTAACTTAAAAAGTATGATTAGAATGATTCATTTCATCAATTTGCCTGCCTAAAAAACTTTGCCTCAAACTTGTCTTCCTGTGCTATAAATTTTGAATAACTACTTTTAATGGTAGTTAGTCCTGACACTAATCACTTCTTTCTTCCCTCAGATGGAAAACTGTATCCATCTGCTTAAAGTTTAGCTGGTAAAATGACTTGCACATCTTCATTTGTTTTAGATCTGATTTCTATATTTTTAAAATGAATCTAAAAAATTGGTAGCTTTATTCTGTTGAAAGGCTTGGACAGTTGCAGTACAATGTAGTGAATTTATCCACTTATTAAAGTGGTGTTAGTATACCTCACCATATCACTTGTTATAAAAAACTGCCTATTGGAGAAGACCTTGTTTTCTAGTCTGCAATACCACAGTCAAAGGCCTGGAATTGCTTGACTGAAGCTATGGAAAACCTATTTGTCTCAAGATCTAATTGGTCTATAATTTCTGTTTGTGATTGACCGGTTAACATATTGGCTTGGGCAGATGGAAGCACAATATTTGGAAGACACATGCATTCCATATTGTTCTGTTTGGCCTTCACCTGTTTGGTTCCTATAGATATACATTCATTAAAAAAAACTAGAAGAAGTCAGTGACATACCAGTTTATTTGTGGCAATATGGGATCTTTCAAATTGGTAGGTCTTCAGATGTTTGTAATTTGAGATAATTAATCCTTTTCTGAGTTAGGCATCCTGAATCAAAAACAATTGTCATTGATATCAGTCTGTACCTAGAATGGTGATGAGATGAGGATGATGAGATGAGGACAGAGGAACAAACCAGTATTGAGGTCATTCGGATCAAGATGAGCAGCTTAAGGACAGTGTTAACCTATTTCAGTTACCTACTGATGTTGACAACTTATGATGTACAGATCTGTCTTTCTGATCTTGTTCATTCAGTGCTTAGAGCAGAGGAAAGGTTATTACTTTAGTAGGCAACTGAAATAGATAACGCTGCCCTTCCTTTTCAAAAGGTTTTGGCAGATTTTGTGCTTTGTTATGGTCCACATAAGGGGATATGCAGTTTCCTTGAATTTCTGCCCTAAGGAGTAGGCTTCGAGGGCAAAAATAAAGAATTTAAGCACAAACCTGTCTGTAAGCATGTGTGTAAAAATGAGAGTGTATGTGTTACAGTCAGAATATGAGAAGAGGAGAAGAGATTATTGTTATATGCAAGTGACTAATAATTCCATCTTGACAATACAAAAACATCCCTCTGTTTTGTGCAAGAGTTCATGCACAAGAAAACTTAAAACCAGAACATTCTTAAGCTTTGAAGGAGAAAAATAACACCAGTGAGAAATAATCATGGGCACTGGAAAAGGACTATCACCTCTTTGGTTGGATTCTGTTCTCCTAAATCATCAACAAAAAATGATCACATGCTGGAACTTTGAAACTCTTCATCTGACTGGTTGCTTGGTTACAGTATCACTTGTCATGTATTCCATTAAGGGGGGGGGGAGTTGAGGAGAAGATTGGATGTGCTGTTGAAAATGCAATGAACCCATTTGATCATATCTAATTCCCATTCATATTACTGTGGACAGTGCTGTTGTCTAACTATCTTCTCTCAAGGCTCCAATTTATACAAACTTTGGCATGAATGAGAATGGGACGTTGGGCCAGTTTTTTGTTTCTAGACTTTTCCATTTTTATAACCTTCTGACTTTTAAAAAAATCTTTTTTGGCTTTCTGTGAGATGTTTATCTGGAGAAGCTTTAGAGGTGATAACTAGCAGCCACTGGTTACTTGTAGCAAAATTAGTTTTTCTTAATATAATAGAAACATATATAGCAAAACTATTTAAGTGATGATAATACCTGGGAATCATACTGAATTTCATCACATAATAAACTGATTCCTCATGACTGATTAAATGTATGTATATATCTCTATTCTTGCCTCAGATCTTCAGAAAGATGTGACACAAGTCTTTTCATTTTCTGATGGCTTTTGAGTGTTCAATAGATATAAGGGAAAAACACTCTTTAAAAACAGCATGCTATCTTTAAAATATAGTACATTTAATATATTTTTTTAATCTGGAAATTTCTGTGAGATTTGGGTACCAAATATACTACTATTTGTACTCTTCAGGCATCTTTTAAAAATGTACATGTGATTTTGAAGAAGAGAATTTAAGAGAAATTATGCAGATATCTCAAGGATGTTGGGAAAAATATTTGTCTGGGATTCCTGAGGGTAGGACTAGATTACTTGAATGTAAGTGGCAAAGAAGTGGCTAAACGTTAAGATCAAATTTGTAATAGAATCTGTTTGACAGTTGATATAACATGGAGTGGTAGGTTACCTTTCATTGGAGATACTTTAGTAGCAAGCAAATAACATATCTGAAGGATATTATGGCTTCAATGATCGGAGGAGAAAACAGAAATAAATTACCATAAAAGTTTATTTCTATTCCATGATTCAATTATTTCTTTTCTCTATTAGATGACATAGTTAGAAACATATGGTAGGAAGAATAATGCAGCTCTCCTTTTGTTTTGGTTTTGGTTTTTAAAAAGCAAATTAACATGGGAATGGAATGAAAGGACCATAAGGTTAGACAAATGAAAACAGTTTCTTAAACTGGCTTTGCCAAATTTGTTCAACATTTGGTATTTGAATATATATATCCATTGGGGATGGGAATAAGGATAGGAATGGGAACCACTGGGTCATTGCCTACTAGTGAGACAAAAAAACTTTTCTCTGTAGATACTTTGCTTGCCATTATCTACAACAATTTTTATGCTGCTGTATAATAGTTCTCACTGCTGCTACTCTTGGTGCATGATCTCCTCCCATTGAATTTACCACTATTCCCTCAGCTGATCAGAAAGGAAAGCCAGTGTCCAGCTTATCTTTACCCTTCTTTCACCACTTTTGTTTTTACAGCAAGTGGGGAGGGAGATTGACCATTGTGCAGAGAAGCAGCTGTTTGACTAACTGGGAAAGATGAAAAGAAGGGTGACTTGGATTCCAGAAAGAAAGGGAAACTTCATGAAATCCAGTGGTGGGTCAAGGTGGGATTTCTTGCCAGTGGAAGTCCACCAGCAGAACAATATGTATAAGTTGTCTTCTGGAGTAGACCCAAACCCTAATTGGATCAAATTACTGAGGCCCCTGATACTATGTTGTTAAAGGGTATATACAGTATAGTGCTAGTCTCAGATCAGTGCAGCCCTTGCGTGCAGCAGAAGCTAAAATGTTCATAATGTTTAGTATAAGAATGGTAAAAAGGAGTTTTCTCAATATACTAATGGTGGCTTCTAAGGTTCTGTTTATAAATACTGTAGAATTACAATAAATAGTACTGGACTGACATATCTGTACCTAATTTTAACTTACAGCATAATATTTCTATTTCAGGGGTATCGCTTTTTTTTTTTAGTGAAGAGAAGATTTGCTTTGAATAGAATTGAAAAAGCTTAACACCAAAGTCTGTCCAAAATTCATGTTCCTTTCATGTAGCTTTCATAATTTTAACTCATTAAAAATCTATTATATAGTACTGTATGTCCTTAAAAATCTCCTCATAAGTTATGGACTTAGAATTCAAAACTGCTTTCTAAATACATTTTCCTCACAAAACTGATATCTGCCTTTGAAGTTACCAATGTAAAGGTCTTTCCCTTATTTTTAAAGGACCAGACATTTTAGTGTTTAAAAATACTTTAAAACAACTTGGTGGAAAAAAAATTTCAACCATCAATCTAAAATGTTTACAAATTTCAATTTTAAATGGCATGTGTTAATCTTTCTACCAGAGTTTTACTTTCTATTTGTGCTATCTTAAAAATAAAAAGTCTAATCTTTGAATATGTTGTATGTAATTACATTTTAAACATGTAACAAATGAACTAATTTCATCATTCTGAAAGACAGTATTTTTAACATTGGCTATGAATGCCTTAAACTAGAATTAACTGATATTCATTTTTAGTTTTAAGAGATATGAATGGGAGAAACATAACTAAAATAGATAATTCCCTTAATCCCACTACTGAAATCAGTGAAGGGCAGGATTTTTTTTTCCTGGAAAAATAATCATTCCAGTAAACAAGATACTAACCTTGCCTTTTGGGTTTTGGAAATGAAATTGAGAATTTGTTACTGCCTTTCTGCTTCTGCTTCTTAGGGCAGGAAAGATGCACAGGACTTGATAAGATTTAGCTTGTCATCAAAATTCCTTTCTTGGATAGAGCAGAATTTCCAGAAGATTTTCCACTGAAATTGGCTTGAGGATTTATTCCTTTATTGGATAATTAAATCCAACAATTCTAATATGATCTATAATATTGGTAAGCATAACCCCTTACTGGTTTCTGAGAGAAAATTTATTTATTTATTTATTTCACTTTTATGCTGCCCAATTCCCGAAGGACTCTGGGCGGCTTACAACATAGATAGCAATAGCACACAGATTTTATATACTGCTTATCAGAGCTTTACAACACTCCCCAAGCAGTTAAGAGTCAGCATATTGCCCCCAAACAATCTGGGTCCTCATTTTACTGACCTTAAGAAGGATGGAAGGCTGAGTCAACCTTGAGCCTGGTGAGATTCGATCTGGCAACCGGCGGAACAAGTCAGCAGAAATAGTCTGCAGTGCTGCATTTAACCACTGCACCACCGAGGCTGATAAAAAATGAATGAAAACTTTTAGTAAACCAATCATCCAGATCTACATCAACTGACATATCAGTTCTGAAAGTCCTTTGAACCCAGTTTCATTGAAATGACATTTTTTAAACCATACAAATTGCATTATTTAAGATACCAATGCAACAAATGGAATTTAGAGTGGTTAAGAAAAAAAGTAGTTTGCAATAGGACATAAAATTTAGAATCTAATATATAGAAAAGGAACAATTAATATATCTGTTCTGTTGTGATTTGTGTTGAAATTTGACCAGTTTAGTGTTGTGCTATGCTAAGAACTATTATCTATATCTGTAAAAGAGAGGTGGGGTGTGGATGGGAGTTTGCATGTGCTCTATACAAACTCTCAGTTCTGCACCAACCTGCTGCAAACTTGGCAGATAGGTAGAAGAGCGTAATAAGAAAAGCATTGCATTGGTCTCCAAAGGGTAGGGGGTCTTTTTGACCCTTTTTTGGGTGGACAAAGAGGACACTCTTCAATAACAAGCAGCAACACCCTACTGAGCACGTACAAACTAACTGAGCAACTCCCTACAGAGCGTGTGCAAACTGACTTGAGGCATCATATTCAAATCTCTGAGGATCCATATCTTATACGTATAAATTCCAGATTTGCCCCAGCGACGACAGACCGAAGAAACACGGAGCAGCCTACCCTACCAAGTAAGGTTGCCTATGATGTGGGAGTGGTGGCAGGACATAAGAAGGCCTGCAAACAGCTGTGGCCCAGTGCCCCTGTCAAGCCCTGGCTGCCTTTCTTCACAGCTGCCCTGCCCTTGGCCTAGACCTCAGCCTGCCCTTGGCTCAGAGATGGCCTTGCTGGACCAGAGATGTGGGAGGGAGTGCCAGCGGCTTCAGAAGGGCCACAAACGGCAGCGTCCAGTTTGGCTTTCGGCGACAGGGTGCGGATTGACGGGGCTCCGCAATCTGGCACCCAGCTTTCCAGCCTG
>JANHGC010003406.1:96792-122247 GCA_027560395.1 Boaedon fuliginosus
TGTTGCTTTAAGGTGCTGGAAAAGGGATGAGGTTTTTTCTTGTTTTTTGACTGAATTTTTATGTTCTGAGATGCGTGTATTTATTCTTCTATTGGTCTGGCCAATATATGTGGCTGGGCAGATTTTGCATGGTATTTCATAGACTCCTTGGTTTTCTAGCTGGATCCTGTCTTTGGGGTTTCTTAAAATGTTGACTATTTTTCTGTCAGTGCAGAAGGCTGTCTTAATATTGTGTTTGTGAAGAACACAGAAATCTGATTTATAGAAGTGAAAAACCTTAAATATGATAATTAAAGTTAAAAATAAAAAAATAATATCAATTTTTATTGACAGAATCAAACTGACAAGCACAATCCATCCTCTGATCCATCCTCCAGAGGGTTTAGTTTAACCTTCCATTTGTAATTTCCTAGTAGTCCATTTTGCAGAATTATATTACAACTCTAATCCTTCTTGAAAATGGCCTTCAGAAGTGTTGCTGATTAAATATGAGATAATAGTTCTCATGCTGCTCCTGTTTAGCTCTGTTTGCTTTTGTAACCAAATTCTGAATCAAAATAATATCAACAGTAAGTTTAGGATTTGTAATATCAGTCCTGCATAGCACTTCATACATGATTGTGTTACTTTGTGGTAACTTGTAGATGTACCTTACTTTATTATGTGTTGCAAAATACAAGTAGTATTGTTACTAAACTTACTGTAATATTATTATAGTCTGTCTACATGTAGGAGGAGAACTGCAGTTTTCAGTCTGAATGCAGATGGAAATTACAAAGGAATTACTTTATTTGTGAATTGTAATGATGTTCTTTGTTATTTAAACATATTTATTGTAAAAGTAATAACAATAAAAAAAGAAATACGGTTGAACAAAGCAAGGAAGCAAAAAGAAGTATAAATTTAATTGTCTTCAAGTTTAACATGTTGGAGAACTGCATTTTTCTCATGCTAGAAGTTGAGTACTGTAAAATGGGAACAGGAAATATCCCGTATTCAAGTAGCATACTTCTGCTCACAGTATAGAACCTTGGTATATAAGAGGAAAGTATCAGGAACACCACAGTGTGGAGAAATGGGCACCTTAGGGTTAGCAATATTGATTGCATTCAGCAGACCCAGAATGCTAAAAGTGTGAAATGTTAGGAAAATAGATAAATGAAGCAAAAGAATGGAATACCCCTTTTAGACCAACTGAATAGAACATTGCCCTCCACACCGTAACATTTATTTCACCCTTAGTGACAATAAAGAATGTAATTGACTCAAATGTCTTTTTCCCACTTATGTATAATATGCAAAGCCAAGCTAGACAACTTAGATACACATTGAAACTAACCTTACGGCACATTTTTTCCCCAAAGCAGGCATTGTGCCTCAACTATAGCAATCACTTTACAGTGCTATCTGACCATCTGAGCATTTTAAAAATACTTGGCAAGTTTTAGCATATAAAAATATTCAGAGTGGATCTTCAAAGACTTTTTGACGTTGTTCTGTTCTTAAAAGTGAGCATTTACACTGCTCAGGGCGATTTTGAGGCAAGATAACCATGAAGTGATAATATGGAAATGAACATTTTATTTATTCATTTATTTATTTATTTAAAATAGAACTTCATATAAAATAAAGGGGAAATCTAAGGAGAGCCTTTGAGGGTTGTGAAAAGTGAAGCAGGCAGAAAAAGAAGGGGGAAAAAACGGCCAAAATAAATCTGTCAGAACCCCAGTTGGGAGCCCCAGTCAGTCTCGGCATTGTGAACAGGGGCTGCTGAACAAAAAATGTTTAGGGCCATAGAAATGAAAAGAAAGAAGATCTATTTTTATCAACATTAGATTTTCATACCAATATCTTTATGTCAGGGACATACATTAATAAGTGGGGTTTGAAAGGGAAGCAGGAAGCAAAAGTGAAACAGATTAATTTTCTTTTGCATTTCAAAAAGGTGAATTTTTAATGTACAGTATGCTTTAAAAAAAACCCTTAGCTGCAGGAATAGAATGCCAATAGCTAGGGAATTGCAATTTTGAAACTATTTTTATTGGCATTAGTCTTTCTTTTAATTGAAAACAATATGGCAGCTATCTCTCAGAAACATCCCTTATATCTAGTACCGTAGTAAATTCTTTTGGTGATTTGAAAAATGGAAGACTCAGACAGCCATGAGTATTCAGCCAATATTTCTAGGTGGCAGTTAAAGAGTAACTTTTCATTCAGGGCTTCTGCTTTCCTTTTCTCTACCCCACACCCCAGTTTTAATTAAGATGATTTTACAGTGCTTTAGTTTATTGTATAATTTTTATTTGTGAATTGCTTCAAGTCATATTTGCATGGGAAGTGGTATAAATTATTATTGATAAATAAAAAATAATTAGCTGTATAAAATCAGTTTAAGGAAGTGGAACATTGATTCTTTTGAAGCCGTAAGATTGTGTATTTGATTTGCTGTTAGATCACATTTCAAAAAAAGTGTTTGTTAAAATCCATTCATGGGTAAGCTGAGCCAAAACGTATTGTTAAAACAGCTTTTTGGCAGAATATACTATAAATTTTAATATACCTCTGTGATTTCTGTCACTTTTTATGCTACTATTGTGTTTTTAAGAAGCATTAATGGTCTAGACTTTTTTTCACCTTACTTTGAAGAAAGAAATATTTAATTCTGAGTAGTAATAATAATAGGAGCATTGACTGTTGAATCAACCTCCGAATTGGCATAAAACACCTTCTCCCTTTCAAATGCCTCAATTGCTAGGATTAAGAGGCCTTTCTTACATTTTGGACTATAACACCAATATTAATTGCTTCTAGAAAGCTATAGTTGAAATTCACATTGTTCCAAAGCTCTAGCATACATTTGGAAATAACAGCATTTCTATGGCCACTTGTATGCTATTAAAATTAGGGAGAAAAAGGGAGAATCAGAGTATTATATTCTCAAGGCATGAATATCCCTCCACCCATTTGTAATTTCTTAGTACACCTTAATTCTTAATATAGCCAACACTTTGGGAGGTAGTGGTATCTGTGTGTTTAAATTGTCTGGTTTACTTACTGATTAGCTTCCCTCCCAGCTTGTATATGAGAGTAAGACAGTTTGCTATTTCATTCATGAACTGGCTCACATTCATTTATTCTGTCTTGTCATATTCAGGGCAAGCACTCATGATCAAAATAATTAAATGTCAGGGCCCATGTACCATTAGCAGTTAGTATGTCTGATCATGTTGCCATGTTTCTTTTTTATGGTATGTATGTATTCTAGTAAAGCAGAAGTTAGGGGGGGGAAAGAAACACAATATTCTCCTTATCCATCACTCCTGTTTGTTGTTGCTGGGAACAAAACCATCCCACAAGATTAGAAAATGTTATTTTTTTTCCTGCATAAAACAGATGCTTTGTAAAATCAAGGTAGAATACCTAGGAATTTATCTGAATTAGTGTTTCACAATGGAGGATTTCATATTTTAGATAATGATAACAAATCTGCCCTGTATGTCCAGTATTTCATTTTACACTTCTTAAAATTATGAGTTTTGAGTTACAGGTTGCATGCGCTGCCTTTGAGAAAACTTTCTAGGAACTTTCAAACCTTTATTCTGAATATTTCAAGGAAAAAGAATGGTATTTTAGAAAGACAAATAAATTGCTGGTTTTCCTATTAAATAATGGGTATGATTATTATATTAAACACAATTCAGATGCAGTTCTAATAGCTATTACCATTCAATTATTATTGTAGCTTAAACATCAGCATGTTCAAAGCTTTTGATAAAGGGAATGATGGGATGATTTGTATACAAGTTTTATATCAGATTTAGATATGATTCTAACATTCAGTTTTAGATATGATTGAGTAGAACCTTGAATTGGAATATGGAAAAATGTAAGTTAGCTTCTTCTGAGTTGGTATTAAAACTTTAAAGAACTTTTATGCAATAAGCTATCGAGTTTAGGATAAAGATGGATTTCATGCATGTACAGGTTATGTTAAACAAAAGAACAGATGCCTCCTCTTTATTAAATATGTTTACATTACAACTGTTGGGGGGTAAGTTTATTTACAGACCTCTAGATTACTTTTCTAATTATTCTCCCTTTTTCTCTGTCCCTTCTTTTTCTCAACAGGTAAAGATGAGCCTTCAAGCTATATTTGCACAACATGCAAGCACCCTTTTAATAGCGCTTGGTTCTTGCTTCAGCATGCCCAGAATACACATGGATTCCGTATCTACTTGGAAACTAGCCCTTCAAACAGCTCCCTTACTCCACGCATCACCATCCCTCCTCCTTTGGGACCCGAAACTGTTGCACAGTCCCCGCTGATGAATTTCCTAGGCGACAATAACCCTTTTAGTCTCTTGCGAATGACAGGTCCCATCCTGCGTGATCATCCTGGATTTGGTGAAGGTCGGCTTCCTAATACACCTCCCCTCTTCAGTCCGCCACCTCGTCATCATCTGGATCCACATCGCCTTAGTGCCGAAGAAATGGGGTTAGTTGCCCAGCATCCTAGTGCCTTTGACAGAGTCATGCGTTTAAACCCCATGGCAATTGAGTCGCCAGCGATGGATTTCTCCAGAAGGCTTCGAGAACTGGCAGGAAACAATGCGACCCCACCACCAGTCTCGCCTAGTCGCAGCAACCCTATGCATCGCTTATTGAATCCTTTCCAGCCAAGCCCTAAATCTCCTTTTCTGAACACCCCTCCACTGCCACCAATGCCTCCAAGCAGCACTACGCCTCCTCAGCCTCAGGCAAAGAGTAAGTCCTGTGAATTTTGTGGAAAAACCTTCAAGTTTCAGAGCAATCTCATTGTCCACCGGCGCAGTCACACAGGAGAGAAGCCCTATAAATGCCAACTCTGTGATCATGCTTGTTCCCAAGCCAGCAAATTAAAACGCCATATGAAAACACATATGCACAAAGCTGGATCCATGACAGGGAGGTCCGATGATGGATTATCTGCTACAAGTTCCCCAGAGCCTGGCACAAGTGAACTTACTGGAGAGGGACTAAAGTCTAGTGAGGCAGATTTCAGGAATGAGAGTGATCCTTCTCTAGGCCATGACAATGAAGAAGAGGAGGAAGAGGAGGAGGAGGAAGAGGAGCTGGAAAATGAAAGTCGACCTGAGTCAAGCTTTAGCATGGATTCAGAACTAAGTCGTAACCGAGAGAATGGTTCCAAATCACTGCCAGATGAAAAATCCCTTGTCCTAGGAAAAGTGATAGAGAATGTAAGCCTCGGTACCATCCAGCAATACAGTGACATGCTGGCTGAAAAGCAGAAAAGAGGTGGCTTCATGAAAAGGTCTTCAGATCAGCGAGATCTCTGCCCTCGAGACCTTTGCCACAGAGACACAGGTGATGAAGACTCAGTAGCTGGAGAACTTGACCGCACTGAGGAAGGGACAGTGAATGGGAGAAACTTTGGGCCAGGTGAACCCTTCCCAGGGCTATTCCCTCGCAAGCCCACCCCTATCACAAGCCCCAATTTAAACAATTCCTCCAAAAGAATAAAGATAGAAAAAGATTTGGACTTGCCACCAGCAACAATAATACCTTCTGAAAATGTTTACTCTCAGTGGCTGGTAGGATACGCAGCATCAAGGCACTTCATGAAAGATCCATTTCTAGGATTCACAGACTCCCGACAATCCCCCTTTGCAACTTCTTCTGAGCATTCCTCAGAGAACGGAAGCCTGCGTTTCTCTACTCCACCAGGTGATATGCTAGATGGTGGTCTCTCAGGGCGCAGTGGGACGGCGAGCGGAGGCAGCACCCCTCATATCAGCGGACCCGGTCCCGGTCGACCAAGTTCAAAGGAAGGACGGCGGAGTGACACATGTGAATACTGTGGCAAGGTCTTTAAGAACTGCAGTAACTTAACGGTGCATCGCCGGAGCCACACAGGAGAGCGGCCTTACAAATGTGAGCTCTGCAACTATGCATGTGCCCAGAGCAGTAAGCTGACACGTCATATGAAAACGCATGGCCAGATAGGGAAGGAGGTCTACCGCTGCGACATTTGCCAGATGCCCTTCAGTGTTTACAGCACCCTGGAGAAACACATGAAAAAGTGGCATGGCGAACACTTGCTGACAAATGATGTAAAAATTGAGCAGGCAGAAAGAAGTTAAACCCCCCATCCCCAACTGGGTTAAAAGCAGGGGTCTAGGTAACATTTAAGTTGTACAGTTTAACTATTGCCAATTGAGAAAAGCTGACCTAACTTGCCTCCATAAACATATCTTAGTGTAACTATGGCAGGTGCCAGAATTTGGCACTTAAATATAACCTGTGTCTACAAAGTTCTATTAAACCTGAGGATTGGTTAAGGCAGTAAAAATTGTGAAGCCTTTTAACTGTGCAATAATTTCTGTATTTATTGGGTTTTTTTGTTTATGTTTTGGCATGTGCAGGTACTTTTTAAATACTTTTTTATTTTAGATTTCCTTTAAAATTTTGTTGGGTATCCCATTCTAGTTTCCCCCCGTAGTAACCTGAGATTCTTTGCATTACAAGGGGAGATGCATATCAATTTAAATTATAATTTTAGAGGGCCGCTGCTTTGTTGAATCTTACGCTGAGTATGTGTAATTTCTTGTGAAGAAGCCAACATTTTATGTTTTTTTTGTTGTTGTCCTTTAAAAAGTAAAAAAATAATTTGACAATTAGGAAATATTAAATAGTGTCGCGGATAACAATCTTAAAATTTTAGCACTTTCTTTTGGATTTGGATTTAAAAATTAGCACTGATGATGCCACTTAAAATAGAGGCCTTTATTTAAAATATTATTTTTAACAGATTCTAAAATAAACATTTTGAGAAATAAAAAATGGGCACCAAATTTTCTAAAGGCAGCTATAATAACAAAAACAATAGCAAAATTTGTGCATTATTTTTAGGGAATTTGTTTAAATGCCTTATCCATTTTCTTTTCTTCCATTTCTGCTAAACAGTTCATTAAATAAGGAGAAATCCAGAGCCCTGAGAGCTTCATATGTACATTTACAGTAACTGACCATTCCATACCAATATGCAGCAAAACTGACTAGTGAGTGTTTTCACTGAAGAGTAGTTTAATTAAGAAACTTGTGTGAGTATATGTGTGCATCAAGAAATGCATACATATTAAGAGTAAAATGATACTTTGATTATACCATTCACTGAAAAAACATCAAATCAGGTTAAATCTGCATAAATTTGCTTAGGAGTAAACAAAACCTCTGAAGAAAAAGGTACATTTTTGTTTTAGAATATGTTCCAATAGATGTTCATTTTAGAGGAGTAATTCCATGTGTGTGAAATGAAGGGGGCATAGTGCATGCTCTGTGTGCAAAAAGTTCCCAGTCCTTTTTTTTTTTTTTGCCATCCTCAGGTTGGGGTGGGAACCATCCATTTCTGAAATTCTGCAAAGTGTTGTTCATGTGGGCAATGCCAATTTGGACAAATTAACTAGATATCAGACAGCATGATTTGATAGTTAGGGAAAAATACTTTTTCTTATATGATGTTTACTATTAACATTTTATAATTATATTAATTGACTAACAAAAAAGTTGCCCAGTTAGTCATAGATTTCTTTATTTGCTTATGGTACAATTGTACTGTATGCTGAGGATATTGTTCTGAGAGTAAACCCTGTTAAAGATTGTGAATATGCTTTTTAAAGCTAATTAGTCAATTAAAGACTGCGGCTCTAAATCTTAAATCATTATCATACCATGAACTTTTTCTAAATGTTGTCCTGATTAAATAAGTATTATTTAATTATAAAATAGGTTAATCCTTTTTCTCTAGTTTGCCGCCTCGAGTTCCCCTGAAAGAGGTGAAGAGAGGCGGGATATAAATCTAATAAATAAATAAATATTCTAATATTCTTTTGAAAAGAAATTCCACACAATTTAATACTTTGCAGCCTTCAATACAAAGAATTGGATGCCAGGAATTAGCTAATGTAAAACTACTTTAAACAAGATGGATTTTAAACATAATTTTATAGGTGTACCTATGTCACTGGAAAACTAGATATGTCACTTGATACGTAATATGTCATGCTAATAACTGAATAAAAAAAACAGGAATAAACCATATCAGTCACAAATATGACTCTTTCCCCAAGGATTAGTTTTTGGGACCAGTATTTTTAAACTTATTCATAAATGATTTTATTTATTTATTTGTTTAACTAAAAGGCCACCCAACTCCCAAAGGACTCTGAGCAGCTTACAACAACAAAATAACAACAAAACAATACGTGAAGTAGAAAGGACCAACCACAAAAATTAAAATTTAAAATGCATTAAAATACATTTAAAAATACAAAAATACATTTAAAAAACTAAAATTTCCTGTCAGTCCAGATGTTAAGTGTTCCTTACAGAAGGACATCATTGGCCCCAAACCTGTTTGCATAGCCAGGTCTGAACAGCTTGGCAATAGGCCAGCAGGTTGGGGATGGTCCAGATCCCCAGGGGTAGTTGGTTCCAGAGAGTCGGTGCAGCCACAGAGAAGGCTGTCCCCCATGGGCCTGCCAGCCAGCATTACTTAGCTGACGGGACCCGAAGGAGGCCAACTCTGTCGGACCTAACAGGGTGCTGGGGGCGGTCTCGAAGATAACCCAGTCCTGAGCCATGTAGAGCTTTAAAGGTCATAACCAACACCTTGAATTGCACCCAGAGACCTATTGGGAGCCAATGCAATTCGCACAAGAGAAGTGTACCCATAAGCACTCGTGTGGCTGCATTCTGGACTAATTGAAGTCTCTGAATGCTTTTCAAGGGTAGCCCCATGAAGAGCATGTTATAGTAATCTAACCTCGAGGTGATAAGGGCATGAGTGAGAAGAGCCTGTGAGAAGAGCCTCTTGTTCCAGGAAGGGGTGCAACTGGTGCACAAGATGAACCTGTGCAAAGGTCCCCCTGGCCACAACTGCCAAATGATGTTCCAATTGCAGCTGCGTATCCAGGAGGACACCCAAGTTGCGGACCCGTTCTGAGGGGGTCAGTGTCTCCCCACTCAGAATCAAAGCTGGACATTCAACTGGACCTTGTGGAGGGAGAACCCAAAGACACTCAGTCTTGCCAGGGTTGAGCCAGATACCCACAACCTCCAGGCACCGAGACATCACCTCAACGGCATCGCTGGTCTGATCTGGGGTAGAGATGTACAGCTGGGTATCATCAGCATACTGATGATATCCCATTCCATATCGACAGATGATCTCACCCAATGGCTTCATGTAGATGTTAAATCGGAGAGGCGAGAGGACTTAAATTAGGCTGAGCAGCTAGTGGCCAATTTGCTGATATTTCATTATTTTAGGTGGTTAAAACAACAGATTGCAAAGAGCTCCAATAGAGCTCTTTTCAAACTGCATAACTGGGCATTAAGAAGGTCATTGCAATTCAGAATAAAAACTACATTACCGTGAACTTTTTATTCCTAATTTTATGAGTATTTTTATGAAGCCTAGCTGGCACAGACACACCCATAAAATGGATTTTACAAATAGTGATAATTAGCTTAAAGATAACATTGAGGCAGTGTACAGTTCTTATAAAAACAACAACAAAAGTATTACTCCACAGTAGGGATCATTAGGAAAGGAATAAAAATAAATAAATTTCTGGATACTATAATATCTTTATAAAGATGTATACAATAGTTATCTTCATGATTTAATCACACTCAGATATCTCTCTATGTTTCTGGCCATAGCATCTCAAAAAAACCATACTGGAAAATGTGCATGAAAGGCAGCAAAATTATCAAGGGGCAAAGCAATTGCTTTGTGAGGAAACATTACATCTGGGACTTTTTAGCTTAGATAAAAACAAGTAGCTTGGGAGAAAACAAACATGTATAAAATTATGCCTACTGTGGAGAAGCTTTTCTTTCAGTGATTAGAATCAGGATTATCCAGTAAAGTTGAATGTTGTGAGATTCAGTGTAAATTAAATCTGCTGTTGCACACTATAATGATTTTCCCTCCCTTCCAATTTTTATGCCAAGTTTACATATTTGGTGTACGATTTCTTTGTCCATAACTAGTAGACATGATAGCCTTATGTTATTTCCTGACATTTCAAAACACCAAATACTGTGGAACATAAGAGGTGCTATGAGGTTCATGTCTTAAAAAGAGAATTCCCAACAATATCTAGTTTTACCCTGTAAGAAAAGAGAGTAGGAGCAGTCAGGACTTTTCTATATGACCCTTTTAATGTAATTTATTACTTTATTTCTTTAATTGAGGAGAATCTTATTAGGAATATATGTTAAGGCAAGGTATAGTTAAGGCAAGGTAATGTGGTAATAAGGGACTGCCAATGTCATTAGAGCACTCTGAATCCCTGGGTGTAGGAACAAAAGAAGAATATGACATCCCTGACTTCAAAACATATATCTCTGGAACATGAATGTAATATTACCCCTTCAATTTAATTTTAGGAACAGTTCTTTATCTGTTTGATATATGGCAATTTTGCCTGCTTCAGTTACTGTTCCAAGAGATCGGCAGCTATATGAATTGAATGAATGACTATTTGAACGAATGAATAAATATATTTCCAACCTCAATTCCCAATATTTCTGTAAATTACACAGACATTTACAGCTTCATTGTACAATTCTTTAATTTCTCTTCTGATATTATCCTATATGTTACCAGAGTCCTATGGGAGTTGGGCGGCCTATAAATAAATAAATAAACAAACAAACAAATAAATAATTGTATGGAGAATAAGCAGGGCCATGGCTGATGTTCTCATGGCTGTTCTTCTCTCTGTAAATTATGGAAATACTTCTTGAACATGCTCTGCTCAGACAGGATCAATGTATGATTTTGGAACTCTGATGAACAGATTTAAAAGGTGCCTTTATGTATATGCATTTTCATCACATGGGTTGCCTGTGATCTACATGAGAACCTATAGAGTTCTCATGAAATCAGCTGAAGCTTTTCTCAGGCTCCTAAGATAACGCTTAAATTGGGCTCATATTTCAAAGTTCATCTCCCTTTGAAATGGCCAACTTAAAAGAACAACTGAATAAACATTTTGCCCAGTATTTAGCAGATACCAACTAGCATAACATCCAACACCCTAATAGTTGCCTTAGAAACAGCCTACCAGCCACATATGGTAGTTCACCAAAGGCTTCCTGTTTTGGCTGCTTGCCGGAGATACAGAAGCAGAGATTTTCAAGTACCTGGCAGGCCCCTATATTGCTGGTGATTTGTAGTCAGCTTGTAGAGATTTCTAAGTAATGGTATGCTGAAGCCAATACATAAGGCTGCTAATCATCATAGTTAAACACTCACGGGAACACTTGTAAGAATACTGGACCCCAAGATTAGAATGTAAACAACATTTTCTTTTAAAAATTGCTCTTGTATGATTGCATAAAACATGACACAACTCTTTAGACAATTTTCATGGTTTTTAAACTAATTCAAAACAGGAGTGGACACAAGGCAGATGTTGCTCCCCAAATTAGTGAAAGTTTAACTCTTGATTGCCTCACAGGTATATTTGCATTAGCTTATGTAGCCAGCAACTTTACATTAAGTACATCAATACTTTTATTGTTGCTATGGCCATTTAAGAATGTGTGGGAAAACAAACACAATATAAGAGCATGCAACTTAAGTCTGATAGTACACCTTTCATTGGACCTCAGTAGTAAGCTCATACCCAACAATGATAGATATATTAGGTACAGCAACTATTATACCAACTGTGAACTGATGAGGCATTTTTTCATTAACATTAAAATATTCTCATATAATGCACAGTTATGTTATTGTAAGGAAAATAGGTAAACAACCAGTTGTTTAACTAAGTATTAAAACAACTTGTAAGCATTAAATTTGTTAGGAAGGTTTTAAATTTTGCAGCCTTTCAAATGGTACTAAAATGAAAGGTGCTTGATTTCACTAAACTTTTGAGTTTGAAATTACAGATCTGAGTCCTTTAAAGCAAAATGTGAAATACAGGTTTTTTTTATATAAATTCTGAATTAATACAGTTACAAAGCTCTTCTTAATGTCTGAAATTAAAACTTTCTTTAGAATTCTGCCATTCTAAATAAGATGTTTTTGGCTTATGCATTTTTTAATTTAGCATTTTTTAAAAAAAAATACATTGTTTTTGTACATTTGTTTTGCCACAAACATTTCAGTCCCATTTTACACATTGCATAGTTATTGGAGATTCTTCATATATATTAAATCTTTTTTCCAATTAAATTGTAAATGGTAAATAGAGGTTCTTTCAATGGGAGTTGCTGAAATGTTCCCTGAATTACTGAAGTCACTAAATGCTTCATTGTTACTTCTGTTTAATATTTTATTGAAAACCCTTTTAATTCGGAATCTTCATTTGGTAAATAACATTGATTTGAAGAAGAAAATATATTGTAGTGTTTATTCACTTGCTTTGCTTTTCTGTTTCTAGTTCCATGGTTCTTCTGAGGGAAGCATGGACAGTGGCTAGAAGAGATACAGGCTCTTCTTCATTTTCTTCTCCTCAACTTGAGTATTTTGACTGAGAGCAAAGCCTATTTTCTTTAACTGACATGTTAATTGATCAAACGTGGAACAATATGCTTTCCCTTATTTACAAAGATCCTTTCATCCTGACATATAATATTCTTTGCAAGTTATTATAGCTCTAATTCTTTGCTGTACTTTTAGTCTTTCAGATCAGAACAGGTGCCCTCAGCTGAAATGTCAATCTTTATCTGTTTGTATATGTTTGTGTGCTTTTGATGTAGTGATTAAGTCATCAGGCTAGAAACCAGGAGAAAGTCGGCTGAGTTATCTCGACTAGTCACTTTCTCTCAACTCTAGGAAGGAGACAGTGGCAAACCACTTATGAGAAACTTTGCCAAGAGAACTTGCAGGCAGTCTCCAAGAATTTGAACATATTGGATGGAAAGAAAAACAAAACACACGTGAACACACATATCCATATACAAATCTTCATAACCTAAGACTTTCTAGGTAATAATTTGAAAACCCTGATATAGTAGTATACATTATTATAAAATTTACATTTTGATTCTGTTGACCCGCACTTTAAAGCTATATTTTTTTTGTTTATTTGTTTGCATTGAAGACCAGTGGCTTCTAAACAAGAAATTACAGCATTTTGTCTTTGCTTGGCCCAGAGATGGGTGAACTATTAAAGGGGGACATCTGAGATTAAGTGTCAGTGTTGCTAAGCATGGCATTCACAATACTGGCACTATAAAAAAACTAATAATAATTTATTGGACAGTTTTTTTACTGCCATTTCAATTTGATGTGAGTGCCTTGAAAACTGATCTTCCTATTTCAGTCTCTTGAGACACATGCAAACAATTTTTGTGAAATGAAAAGACTTTTCAGTAAAGATAGAACAAGAAAGGTATGTTCTTTAGATGAAAAAAACAAAGAGCCACATTTACATTTTTTTAAAAAAAGCCTGGTTGAAGATAGTGGACATGAAACTGCCATAAGACCCAATCAAATGAAGATGTATATCCAGCACAACTTCGGACATCCATTTGCTGAATTATTCTCAGCCTTTCTCTTTTTTTTCAGGACAACGCTGCTTAGGAAATGGAATGGAAATGATTTACTGCTGAATTAAAACTCAAATGACACAAATTGCAAGTTGTTATCATTGAATGAAAAATAATTCAGGAACAACGGCTAATTTTTTAAAAAGTTAAATTTAGTGCACTCTGTCTTAAAATACGTTTACAGTATTGAATACATACAAGGGTAAAAAAATGTGTGTATGTGTGTTTGAGCAATCTTTTTTTTTTCAAAGTTTGCTTAATAGGTTATTAAAAATGCCATAATGGCCATGTGTATATTGTTTTCTTTTGGTGACGGGGTTTTAGTATATATTATATATATTAAAATTTCTTGATTACTGTAAAAGTGGACCAGTATTTGTAATAATGGAGAATGCCTGGGCATTTTACAAAACCAGAAAGAAAAAAAAAACTTTTCTCTTTTTTCCTTGAAAATGTTGCAGTAAAATTTAAATGGTGGGTCTATAAAATTTGTTCTTGTCACTGTAACTGTAAAGTCTGAGTTTTAGTATTTTTTTTCTGCCTTGGGTGTTGAATTTTTATTTCAAGAAAAAATGTATAGAAACTTGTATTTGGGGATTAAAAGGTGACTGCTACACCATGTAGAAAAAGTATGTAGAAAAAAATGCTTAATATTGTTATTGCTTTGCAGATTAAAAAAAAAATCACATTTCTGACCTGTACCTATTTTTATCTCTTCCTCCCTTGCCCACCTTCTCTTTTCCCTCTACTTCTGGAATGAATATTGATATTGGTTGATTCATATAATGTAGGCACTTGCTGTATTTTTACTGGAACTTGTAATTTTTTAACTGTACGCTTGTCCTTTTAAAGGGATTTAATGTACTTTTTTGTTAGTGAATTTGGAAATAAAAATAAAAACAAACAAACAGGCTGCCATAATATATTTTTTTAATTTGGCAGGATAAAATAGTAAAAAAAATTTGTATGTCAAGACCTTATTGTACAGAGGAAGGTAAAATAAAACGGTTGTTTGACAACCTGTGGGTAAAATAAAAAAACCAATTATTATTTTTAATTATTGGAGGGGGCGATAGGGGTATTAAATTTTGTTTCATTTAAATTGTTTGTTCATTATTTTAGTTGTGTGCATGTGTATATATATACATATATATATATATATATATAAAATATATATATAAATATTTTTTCTGTCAGAAATGGCCTACCAAAAAACTGCTTGTTCCTTCAAGGCAGTAATAACTTTGAAGCTGCCTGGACCCCTTGTATCAAGGCCTTCCCAGGTATAGTTGAACTAGGTGGTTGGCTGTTGTCTGTTGTTAGAAGAAATTTCATTTTTGTGAACTTGTTTGACTAAACATTCCACAATTCCCCTCACCCGAAATGGAGGTGACTTTTTCCTAGCAAATGTAAACTTTCTAGCTACGTTCCATAAAGCTTATATGTGTGTTAAAGGTATCCAGCGATACTGAATTTGATGGGACTGCATCTCCTGAGGGATGATGTGGTCTGTATGCTGTCTTTCTCTCATCATTGAACAGATGGCAGTACTCTGTCAACTGTGGGTTAAGGCAATGTCTAATCAGACCACAACTCAGCCAACTGTGCAAGGTTTTCTATTATGTAAAGCCGCCTTCCTTCAGAGTGGCCTGATCTGGAGACTTTATGGGATCAGGGTACCTGTTCATTGCCACCTTCTACCCTATTCTCTTCACAGCTTTCAGGTGAAGTCATTTTAAAAGGGAAAAAAGAAGAAAGAGCAGCATTCTGTTGAATACAACTGTGAATTGCAGTGGAGTAAAAATTGGTCCAGGCGCATCCTACCTTTTTTCCCCTTTCTGTAAGAAAGGGACCATTGTACAGTTTTTGCCAGTCTTATGTTCTTTTGTCTGCTTTGCTGCTACTGTTGACTCCTAATTGTACATTCCATAAATTTTACAAATATTTGAAGGACTAGGATGAAATTCTGTACTTATTTTATTGACTAAGCTATCTTTCCCCTCCATCTTTTATTTTATTTGGGTGGAGTAAGGCAGGGAGAAATTGCTGAAATCTGATGAAAAAGCTGCTGATAACTTTACCTAAGCGGGTTCCAATAATGTTATGGAAAAAAATCATTGAGAGGAACTGATCACAAAAACAAAACACAGATTTAGATCTAAAATGCCTGTTACAAAGAGGGCTTTTCCTGCCCATGGGATGTTCTTTGTGCAGTGGAGAGACCCTACTGATGGAAAGCTAGATCTTCATTAATTCTTCTTTCCAAGCAGTCTTATTTTATCCTCTCTCCAATTTCTTCCATACCTGAGGACATCTTTCGCTTAATATAGGGGCAGTCAACAACAACAACAACAACAAATAGATGATGGACTGGTTCTCAGTGGAAAGTGTCCAAATGTAGCTCTCTTCAAGAAATGCTAAGGTCAGGGAAAAGAAGATGCCTATTCCATCTCTTCCAAATTGAACTGGAAAGACAGTTCACTGGATGTATCTTTAAGGAACGTCAAATGGGAGATAATAAATTTACCTTCTTAAAGGCATATTACACAGTATTTTATGCATTTGACTTTTCCTTAATTGGGATATGGTCAGTGAATTCTTATGGAATATTTTTGAAATTCAGGAATCTAATTTGTATTCCAATATGCTAGTTTCACCTTATTCTGTAATCAAGTGAATTCACTTAGGGTCTTTTTCATTTTAGATGAATTCAGTTCTGAACCACCAGCAGTTGTGATTTGAATACCTGAGAATACAGTATGTGGTATTCTAAAGCACAAATGTTATATTCAATTAAACTATCAAGACTCTTTTCTGCTTTTGGGATTCCAGTATTACAAGGCACAATGTGATAGGCATATCCTAGTTATCTTTGCTGTTACAATTGAAAAAAATCAATTTTGTCTAAGTCAAAATTATTCCATATTTCAAGCCTGTCCCACACTTGTTAAAATTCATTCACAGAGCATTTCTGGGGAGACTTTTTTTTAAAATAAAAGGATGTAAAATAAATAAGTTGTACTTTTTGAATACTGTCATGACTTCAGTATTTCATCCTAGTCCTGATCACAGTCCAAGGTTTTATTTTCAGAGGCATACTCATTTTATGGTGCTCTTTGTATTTTAGAATTGCAAAGCAAAGTATTGTCGATTTCAGTTGTTTGCATTTGTACAAGCAAGTAAACTATTTTTATTACCTTTTTCTATTTCTTATTGTATGAGCTTTTGTTGTTTACTTGGAGGTTTTGTCTTTTACAACAAGTTTGGAACTATTTATTATTGCTTGGTATTTGTGCTCCATTTAAAAAACAGGAGCACATTTTCTATTATGGATACAAATGTTGAGATGGCAGGATGTCATTTCAACTTCACTTAGTAAAATATTTATTGTTCCTTTTATTCTCTGTACAAGACTTTTGGCCTCTTTTCTCCCCTTACTGTCATATTGTTGAGTTCAGCATGTGTCTACCATTTCATTTGTACACTCATTCAAAACAACGTTTGTTCCAGTTTCAAGTTATAAAAAAATAATAAATTGGACATTTGACATGATCTCCAAATATTGTCTTTACTGCTTATTTGAAGGAGTTCAAACTAGCATGGATTATATAGAAGACATTTTCTTTAACTAAAAATTTGTTTTAGACTTCAGATTTTTTTTAGGGGAGGGTAGGGTTGTAAAAATACATTGCTTGGTTCCTTGTATTATACAGCAGCCTCAGAGCACTATTTCAATATGGAAGTGTACTTTCAAACTTTTAAAAACACTTCTTCGTTTTCCCTTTTTTCCTTGTATACTTGTGGATAAAAGTAAAGTTTTTGGTCTGAAAGCAAAGTCATGGTTATTCAAAGAGACACAAGTTCTTGTTTTTCTTATTCAAGGAGTGAGTCTAGTTTCTTGGACATCAGGTTCAAATTTTACTTATATAGTCACTCAACTCAGACAAGTGGCATTATTAAAAAAATAGTGCATATTATTGTGCGCTAATACGATAATGCGGTAATCAAGGCTAAAATATATTGTAATTCCTCAAAGTTGAATCCTGATCCAAAGTCAAGCTCTTAACTGCCCTTATAAAAGCCTCATAGCTTTATATCTTCAGTTATATCTACAGTAGTAGAATGAAGAGAATGGGAATGTATAGGATGAACAAACTGTCTTCACCATTAAAATGATTGGGGAACATGTTCAGGAGTTAAGAGAACTTTACACATTCAAGTAAATATGCTTCAACATTGTGTTTTGATGAAGGATCAGTCTAAAGAATATTAGAAACTGAAAAGATGTCTTCTGAGTTAAAAAGGGAATAAGAAGCAGCACATTGAAGGGAACGTTTAACGTCCATAGGCATTAGAGTAAGAAACATTGTGCATATGCACATTGAATGTACCTTAGGTACATACATAAAGCTTAAGATTGTTCTAGAAAGGAAGCTGAAATCCTACTGGATAGGTATCAAGAAAATATCAGTGATAGCCTTACCAAGAGGTAAGGAAACTGGGTATAGTTGTGAAATATAACAACATCTTTCACCATTAATGCTACTGCTTCAGCTGTGTGGATTGTAGATTATCCTACAATCCTTTATATTATCCCATTATCCTTTATATAAAAGGATAAAAGTTCCCACCCCTGTCCTTGACAAAACCTGAAGAAACAGTAAGAAGTGAGGAGAAAAAACCGTACACGGAGACCACAGATTTACAGATTTACATAAAATTTACATAAAAAGGCAGAATTCACATTAGGATCATGACGGGTCATTTCCCCCCCATTTTGATTTTTAGCAGAGGTTGGGATTAAGCAGCATTGAAGATTTTTCAAACAACATAGGGTAATAAAGATGGTTATTTACATAATTTTATCTACATGGTTTCAGTATTATTCCTAAATTAACAAGTAACATGTTAGTCTATAATGGTGATATGTCCTTAAAAAGGAAATGTAGTTATTTCCTGACCACTGGAAGAATGGAACATAACACAGAGGTAGAGAACCCAGACTAGGACTATGCATGCTTCAATAATGGTTTGGAAAGAGCGATTTGGACAACACAGACATGAATATACCGTAACAGCTCTTTAAAGCAACTATGTCTTTTTTTAGGTGGAAAACATACAATTGAATACATTGGCTTATTCAATTAGAATTTCACTTATGCATCTTTCTGCAAAAGATTAATTTGAGCACTGTGTTTTAGACCAGAGTTCTCCAACATTTCCAACTTTGCAGACCAGTGGAGGAGATGGTTTGCACAAGTGGCTGGCAAACACACATGCCTGCTACTCACATAAATGTGAACGTGCTCACCCACTCCTAATGCAAATGAGGTCTGTATGTGCACATGTGCTTGCCAATTGCAAACCCCTCACAGCCCACTAGTGGGCCACACCCACAGGTTGGGGACCCCTGTTTTAGACTATTATAATGCACACTTAGTGAGGCTTCTGAGAATGTTTGGTAATTGAAACTGATATTAAATGTGGCTAAATGAATTTATTGACACATACTATGTAAAAATATAAATACTATAGAAAAAAAATACTTTTTTCTACTTCTTTATTCTGATGTATGTGTAAATCCTGCATTTCTATTTAGAGATAACATTTATGACTTCACTAGATCTTTGAAACAAACCAACATATATATATATTTATCTAAATGGTCTGGGGGTATCTGAGAGATTGCTTTTACTTCATTGTTTAACAACTAATGAGGTTTATCAACAAACATAGTAAATGAAATTGATGCATAAATGTGGCAACATTTCATTTGTCCTAAGGAGATCATACTGATCCAAGATTCCCCTAGCTTTAATATTTCCCTCTGCTATAATGAAGATGTAAATTTGTTTTAAATATGGGCTTACAAAAAGTTTATTTTAAAAAAATTATATACAATCCTGGAGATCTTTTGGACAGGAAAGCAATCTTCCAATTGAAAATCTTGAGAATACCAGTTCGTCTCTTTAAAGTTGGTTTACTGCAGGAATATACCAGCTAAGAGCCCTGAAAACCTCAGAAAGTTGTCATCAATTTCTTCAATTTCAATATAGCAGAAAGTGGAAGTATTTAATAAATGGTACTTAATTAGTCTAATTGGGATCTAATTTAAACCAAATTAAATGTTGTCCTTCTCCAACCATTTCTGACTTCTGATCACCCTGATCCTTGATATACTGCTCAAAAGGTAAATTCTGTAATCTCCCCCTGGGAAAATTTGTGCATTCCTGATTTAGTGTGAAAACAAAACACTTAGATATAAAACTACCCAGTCTTTCAGTGTCCAGTGTTCAGTATCTTAATAGCTGAAGACTAATTCTCTCACATATAGCAGAATTATGTCAGAGAAAGTTGTAAAGTCTTCCCACTGAGAAATCTTGGAGGAGAGGGAGGAATCTAACTGACATTAGGAAGAACTGTATATTGCTCTTGATCTTTGTCTACCAAATGTACGGTTGTTGGTCTATTTATATCCATAGTTCTCAATGATTTTGAAAGCAATCTGGAGAAGATAATACCATATGTCAATCAGGATAATTTAAAATTTCATTGGAGATGGCTTGTATTCCTAAAACGTTTCTGTGTGGCTGGTCTCATAATACATCCAGTACTTGAAATGGAATGGCTTAAGGTTTTATAAAGGCTTGGATTTTATTTGTCCAACTGTAGTCTATGGATGAATTCCAGGTTTCACCGTATTTACAAATACACTTCTATCTATTCACTACAGCATGAAGACACATTTACATCCATTGTGCATTTGGGGTTAAATGCCTGTGTGACCTGCTAATTGAAAGAGATACTGCAGAGATTAGACCTGAAGTTTGTACCTCTACAAGTATATTTGCAAACAGGGCTGTCATTTCATTTTTTCTGGGCAAAACTATAAGACTTGGAAAGTGAAGCAATCCTCTTTTTAATATGAGTATATAGCTTTATAGAATAATAGTAAAACTTTTCATTTTGCTTCTACACTATCATTTGAAAACTTACATATTCCTTTCATAACAGAAGCTAGTGCTCTTTTTTTAAAGAAAAAAGCAGAAACAAAATCTGTTCCTTGCCCAATATTCAAGGGATATTGCAGAACAACTTGGGAAACATATTTTGAATTCAAAATCCCACATGTTCACGCCACAAATATGTTTCTGAAATTTGAATTGAAGTAAAAAACTGAACCATACTGTGCAAGTCGCATTGCCAATAAAACTCTACAAACCCCCCATAATTTTTACTTTGCTCTTTATTCTTTAATGATACATTTATTTGTAAACATATTTTAGGGTGGGGGGAACAAAGGCAAATATATACTAAACTCGGCTAAATCTTTAGTTGTTAAATGCCATTGTGTAATTTATTATTCTAAAAGTTGACAGCTTATTCTCTGAAAAAGATTCACAAGTTAAAGATGCTCAAACAAATTAATAACTAGGATAGCATAATTAGAAAGTGAACCGGTAAAAAGTCATAGGTTTGAGGGGACAGAGTGAGCACATGTTTTCCATCTTTTGGAGGATGGGGATATTTAAGGAAACCCTGTAAAAATACTACACTTCTACTACATGTTCCCAGGGGAAACTCTACCATCAACAGGACCCAAGAGTCATTTAGAGACCTCATGAAATCTTCTGCTAAGTACAGGGAATCCAAATAAAAACACTCTCAAAATGTATTTAGCCTTATCCTGTACTTAAATGCATACTAATTCAACCTTTTAACTGCTCTTATTGTTTGGAAGTGGGATTTTTTTCTTCTCTAATATTTGCTCTGCATCCATACTTGGAGTGACGGAAAATAGATCTTCATCTTGTCATGATTTAGAAATGATATTTCTATTAATGCAACCTAAAACTACAGTGCATTGAGCTCTTTTGCATTCACATATTCAGTTTGCAGTTCACTGCTATTACACAATCTTTTTTTCACAAATTCTGTCACCATATCATGAAGTAAGAGTCAGCTGCTAACAAGTACTGGTTCAATATATAGAAGAAGGGCAGGAGGCCTTCTTCTTTGTCTAAGACAACATAACATCACGGGGTCAGTCCTGGAATTAGACTTTCTATTAGACTTGTTTTCCACAAACTGTTACCTTTTAGATGCATTGGGGTTTGTAGCTCCAAGATTTTTTCAGCAACATAACTTTTGTTGAATTCTGATGGTTATAGTTCCTACATATAGAAGAGAATATTTGTAGCTCAAGAATGAACTGTGAAATCTGTAATGCTTTCTGAAGTTGGTTGTTCACTTGCAGATGTTTCATCCCCAAACTAGGTAACATCCTCAGTACAGATACATTGCAGTTCCAGCATATCTAGACAGCAACAGGTTTGCTCATTCCCTTCATATCTTTCCCTAAAAGAGACAAATGGTTGAAATCATAGCTTTTGAATCTCTCTCAATAGGTGGTACAAAGCAATGGTAGTTGGCCATCGAGATAATGCTTTTAATTTAAGAGTTTCCTGGCTTCCTCATTTATCTTTGTCTCTTCTTGTTGTTATTATTACTCCCCCACTCTCAGCGCATCCAGCTCTTTCTTGGAGTCTTGACATTTTCTATTTGGTGGCTTTTAAGGAATATGGATTTTAAGAAGAAATATAATTTATGTCCTGCCCTTTAATGATGCACCTTTCAACCAATGAAAGAACAGCACTGCATTTCTATAGATATAGCCCTGCCAGCCTGGTTGAGGCAGATCATTTTAGCAAAGGAAAACAAAAGGTTGTGTGCAGTGGGTATCTCTCGGCCAGGGAAGCTACTTTGTCTTAATTACCTCAGGATGAGAGACTGCCCCTGAAGCAATCATCTTTGTTTGTTAACACACCCTATCGGCTCCACTGCTCTGTATAAATAAAACATGACCAAGATTACAATGTCATGTTCTTCTGCACTGCATACTCTGGTAACTGCTCAAGCTGAATTGCAAAAACATCCCAGAGCAGTCTGGTGCATATCAGAGGGCATCAAGGAATATTATTCATTCCTAAGGAACCACATGCAAACTTGTTTCTAATATTAAACTCAATTGTTTGCTCAAACATTAAAAAGAAGCACAGAAAACTCACTTTGTTTTGCTTTTGTTTTGGTTAAGCAGCAAACTGCAGAGCCAGGAACTGACAAGGATACATTGTTGCATTTATCTTAAACAAAGCTTTGATCCTCTTGCCCTTTTAAACTCCCTACTAATCATTTTTAGCCTTACACACACACACACACACACATACACACACACGTGTTATCTAAATATTTGAAAAAAATGAATATTTTTTCTTTTAGAAATTCTTTAGTGTAAAATTACACATTTCTCTGCTTTGTTTTCCTTAACAGGTATTTGTGTCATTATTCTGTATCTTACACAACAGACATATTTATTCAGCACCATTCACATCAAATGAGAGGGCATCAGCAGATTTGGGGAAACCTGTAGCAAATAGTTTGTAAAAATATGTTTAAAAAAACTTCAAAAGAAAATAATTGTTTATGAGGAGGAAACATTGTAAAACAATTAACTGAAGACCTAGTATGCTCAATCATGGGGTGAGTGGGTAAACAATAGAAAACCAACATAGAGATGGGAAAGAAGGAAGGATTCATAGAAGCATGTTGCTTACTAGAGTCCTGAAGAAATGCTCTCTTCATTGAGAATCCTAAAAGTCTCACTTGTTCTACAGTAGATATTGCTTACCAATTTATGCATTTATGAGTCATGTGTTAAAAAATTATGTTTGAACACCTATTTGTTGTAAATTCATTTTGGTTTGGAGTTTTCATGTTAAAAGATATCACACCTTATTAAAGCCAGAAATGATAATCAAATATGCCCAACTGAAGATTGCAAATATCCATTACAGGTAGTCCTTCAATTATGGCAGGAATTTCCATTGTTAAATGATGCAGTCGTAAAGCATAAGGCCACACAAGCACAAGCAGCTAAGTGATGGCAATCTCTATAGCCCCTGTTGCTGTTGTTAAGCAAGAACACACTCAAGCACCAACCCCAGCTACAATTGACCCCATGCTTATTGTTTTTGTCCAATAAATGAACAAACACCAGCTATTTCTAATCTCCTAGACCACAGATGTCCCTTCACTCGGGCTATCAAGCCAATCTTTTTCTATGTTTCCTACTGCATATCTTGCTCATTGTATTCATAATGACATGATAGGAAGACCACTGAAAAGGGGACTTCTAGAAAGGAGAAGAAACAACTCTGTCTTGGTAGATTGATGGTAAGAATTTGCTTTCTCATCTCTCTATTTCCCTTCCACCAAGTGAATAGTTGTTTATGGAGGTAGTTCCAAACTGGAATGTTTGGTCCCAAACAGGTGATAGAAAGGGGTATACTGCCAAATTTTGCCTTCTGCGGTGACCATGGTGTTACACATAAATTCACTGCAAAGCTCTTGTTTTCCTGTTGGCCTTTGCACTAGTTTATCTTCTCTACCTACAGCACACCTCTCAAATATACTTAGTCAGAAAGAAACTTTGAGGAACATATTATAGGAAATGTTGACAGGATATGTAACTGTTTTCTCCCTTCCCCCTTTTTTGGGTTGGATATAAATGCATCCGATCATTAAGGTTGTGCCAGCATCTCTGTGTTCCCTTGGTGCATGTTGGCACTCCAACGCTCAATCTGGGAACAAACATGCTTACATAATATGCATTAAAAAAACAAATAAGTTTTGCTTGCCTCTTGAAATTGAAGAACAAGGTGAGGGAACGAAAATGAGAGAAAATTCATTTTGAAATAGCTTATTTTGTCCAAAGGGAGGGGATTTGATTTATGTTACTGGTTATCTATGTTATGAATTGTGCACAAGATTTGCTGTAAGCTTTTGCTGAAGCAAAATTCTGTTGCTCATGTTTGGTCAGGTGCTGGTTATAGAGAAGATATTACATGATAAGTTGTTATATTTTTTTATATAAGCTATATTTCTGGTCATGAGTCACAACACTACTGTTAATGTAACATGAGAAATTCAGTACATCCCATGCTGCCTTAGGAAATAAATCAAGATTGTTTTTGTAAATAATTGTAAATCTATAACCTTAGCAACGTTAAGGAATTCAACACCCCAAAATCTCCAGCCAGCATTCTGGAAGTTGAAGTCCAGACATCTTAAGGTTGCTAAAATTGAGAGTCACTGACCTACAACTACTCCCCCCTTCTTTACCTCACACTTCTTTCTCACTTCTTTTCATTTCCCTATTCCCTTATTATCCCCTATCTGTATTTTGTATTTTAATAAACTTCAATAAAAATGTATGTATAAAAAACCCAATGGAAGAATGGATGGAAAAAGTGAGAAGAGTTGGAAAAACATCAAAATTAATGGCTTTAATTAAGAAAAAGAACATATCCCATCCTGGATATAAACTGTTTCAACTTCTTCCCTCCAGATGATGCCGTAAGACACTGCACACCAAAATAACTAGACACAAGGACAGTTTTCCCCCCATTCCATCACTGCTAAACAACTAATTCCTGTCAACTAACTAGTAGGGCTGTATTACTATTATTCTAATTTTTCCTATTCGCTCTTTCCATAACTTCTTATGATTATAGCTTTGTTGCTTGTATCTTATGATTTATATTAATTTATTTCGTATTCTAGTATGATATGTTGATTGCTTATTTAGTATCCTATGACTATTACTAAGTGTTGTATCTTACGATTTATGATGGATGTATTTTATGAGGATTATGATCATGATTTATCACTTGTTGCTTGCATGTACACTGAGGACTTATGCACCAAAGACAAATACCTTGTGTGTCTAATCATGCCTGGCCAATAAAGAATTATTCTATTCTATTCTATTCTATTCTATTCTATTCTATTCTATTCTATTCTATTCTATTCTATTCTATTCTA